>CM055098.1:33110055-33167678 GCA_029204225.1 Diphasiastrum complanatum
TATCCATCTCTGGTTTCTCTGTAAAATAGCAGCAAACAAGTTGTAAATGAAAGTGATCAACAAGTGTTTGCATGCCTCCTCCACATTTCACTATACATATAGTGAATGCAACATGTATCTCCATGAATGAACTTCCATCACCACCTTGCCTTTGTAGATCTTCAATCCATGAAAGCCTTTGAGTGAATGAATGCCAAAAAGATGTGTTCCCTACTCCATTTGAATGACCAAAACCTGAACTTGAAATACTTGAAGTACCTCCACAAGATTTGCACACAACGCTTGATCCTACAATGTCAACAAGTTGCCAATTTGCCAACACTAGAATACTAGATCTTGAACTTTGTTCAAAAGAAAACATATTGACCACTTCAATACCTTTCAAGATCTGAATGAATTCATGTACTTGATCATACAAACCAGCAATGATAACTATTCCATCTCCAAGATCCAAAGGATGCAAAACTATGGAACTAGTTTTATTGAAATTTGACAATTTCAACACATTGACATAACAATGTTCATACATGAGATTAGACAAGTAAGGTAGAGTAAAAGGACACTTCCTTGCTGCTCCAAGAACCTTACTTGAACCTTCAAGAACCTGTAAAAACAGATCCAAAATGCCTTGACCATTTGTCTCTTCTTTGATGCTTTTCACTAGCTTCGAATTGCCACTTGTCTCTTGGTGTTGATGAAGCAATCCAAGATCAACCTCTTGATCTTCCAATAAGACATCAAAGATCTTGCATATGTGAACATCTTCAGATCTGAAACTCTGAAGATACTCCCTCTCAAACACATGATTAAGATCCCACAAGATCTCATCAATGCTCAAATTTGACCCTTCACTATAGTTAGTGAAAACAATGCCACCATCATAAACCAAAAGATAGATTCCAACATTTCCATTTAACATGAAGTAGAGTAGGTGAAGATGAGTATCAAACCTAATCAAAACAGCCCTCTTGAGTTCATAACAAACCTCAATAAGCTCACCAATGATATCTCCCTTGCCTTGAAGAAGTTGCCACTTGAGTTGCTCCATGTAGTCTTCTTCAACCAACCTTTTGCCATCTTGACCATGAATGAACAATCCACCACAATCATAGAATGCTTTGAGTTGATGAAGAGATGTTAGATCCATGCTTTGGATCTTCCCAAGAACCACTCTTCCATTGCCCTTTCCTTCACAAGACTCCCTCTTAATGCTAGCACCACAAAAGTTAGAAACCTCCCTCTTGATAGTTGCACCATAAGAAGTAGAAGACTCTTGAATATTAGAAGCCAAGAAAAGAATCCTTAGTACCTTCAACATAAGAGTGATTGAAGTACTCTCTCTTTTCAAACATGAACTTCTACTCAATGATTTAGGTAATGAGTCATATGATAATGATTCTTCCTCACTATCGTTCATAAAAACATCATTCAAAGTACATCCTACTTTGAACACTTCACATACTTCTCTTCCTTTTGACTTGTGATCTCCCTCACCAAGTCTCATGATAGAAACCTTTGATCTACTCTTTTTATGAAGAAATGTGACACCACTTGTTGCACAAATGACTTTATCACAAAAAGATGTAAAAGAACCATTTCCTTCAAGCATGCTCAAAGCACCATCATCTTTTCCCACATGATTACATACATCAATATGAAAAGAATTAGAAGAACAACCATCTTCTTGCAAAGAATGACACTTAGCATCTCCATCTTTTTCCATATGAACAAACAAGTCATTAGCAACAATCACTTCCAAAGAAGAATCTTCATCAACTCCATTGATGAAGTTAGCTCCTTCCTTACCTTTTCCATTTTTGCACTTGCCATCTAGTTCCATTGAAGAGCCACCAAGACTTGAAAATCTATGAGTAGAAGAGTTCAAACATGATACTAATTTAGCACCACATGACTCCATTTGACTAGTAGGTAGCACTAGTCCATCTTCAAGATCCAATGGATCCAAAAAATTGACCATAGATTCACCAAAGCTTGCCAAGTTAGCACAACAATTATCATCTCCAAGAAGTACATTAGATCTCAACCTAGATCTAGCATTTTGTTTCTTATGGCATTCATTTGCAAAATGTCCTTTCACTCCACAATAAAAACATTTGAACTTGGACTTATCTTGCTTCCTACTTTGCAAAGAAGAAGAATGCTTTCCATGCTCCAAACTACCTTGCTTGGACCACTTGCCTTTGAACTTGCCCTTTGTGAAAAGAGCTTCTTCATCTCCACCTTGTGTTGATGCACCACCACCTTTGGCTTGCAACCTATGCTCTTCAGCCACCAAGATCTCTTGCAAGTCATTGACACTTGGCAAGGACTTTTGTATAGCAAAGCATTGTACAAGGTTAGAATGTTCATCAAGCAAACCATTCAACATGACTTGAACTAGTTCCCCATCCTTTATGCTTTCATCTATGCATGCTAGATCATCATTCAAGGATTTAACCTTCAAGACAAATGAATGTGCACTCTCTCCCTCTCTTTGACAACTTTGGAAGATTTGCCTTCTTAGGGTGAGAACCCTAGATGTGGATTTGGACTCATAGATCTTCTTCAAAGCATTCCATGCTTCACTTGAAGAAGTACATTTACCAACTTCTTTAAGAAGTTCATTGGTAACATTCATCTTTATGATATGTAAGGCTCTTTTAGCCCTTCTATCAAAATTTAGTTGCTCTTGAAGAATTAGAGGTCTTTCTTCAATTCCCACAACTATATCCATTAGCTCATTCAACTCTAGTAAAGACTCCATCCTCACTTTCCAAGTTGAATAGTTTGTAGAGTTTAACCTCTCTTTAGCTTCCAACATGATTCCACCATTGGATGTCATGATGCTAAAATCTTCTTGTGTCCTTAGGCTCTGTTCTAATGCACCTAGCACTCTCCTTTCTCTCAATAAATGAAGAAGGAGAAGATCTTAAAAGATTTAGAACCCTAAATGACCTCTATCTTGAAACTATTTGGCTTTCAAGCATAGAAAGGAAGATTGAAACACATGCAACACTTTGCACACACTAAGAATGGATTACAAACTCAAACCAACCTGAACACACTCTTGCTTAAGCTCTCAAACTTTCCAGCAAGTGACCAAATCAAGTTATGGTGTGAAGAGTTACTTGCATTCTTAGAAAATACCCAAAACTAGGATGCCAAAATTACCTAGTAATGAACAAACTTGATCAACATATGATCACCACACTAAGATATTGATTCAACCTGTAAAACCACATGTAAACCACACTTCTAAAAGTTTATAAACTCCAGCAAGTGATAAATACAAGATTTAGAGGTGAATGAATGAGCACACTTAGTGAATCACAAGACTAGCTTCACTATCTTGTCAAATCTTGGTGTTTAGATGTAGATCTAAGATCACTTCACATGAGAATGTTCCTCAACCTGTTAAGAACCTGAAAACACACTTGCATAATGGTTAACACCTTCCAGCAAATGCTCCAATCAAATTACATAAGGAGAGTTACTTACATGCTCAACAAAGTACACCAAAATTTATGCCAAAATTGATGACAATCTTTACAATATGCTCTTCACAATGGAGCTTACAATATGTTCACCCAAATAAGGGGATCTTTCATCCAAATGGGAGCTTTGCTCAGCCTTTAGGAGAATTACAACTCACTCAAAAGAGCATTTGTCATCCACTTAAGGAGAATTTTCATCCACTTAAGGAGAGTGTTCATCCAAGAATGGAGATTGTCAACAATAGGATTGAAAAGAACATTGTTAGTATTGAATATGCACAAGCCTCACAATCACAAATGATTAGGTGTTATGATCTGATCCAAAATAGTTTCTTTTCAGCCTCTGATCTTCAATAGACCTGAAATATGCTTTTGATCCACAAGTTCAACTCACAAAACAAAGGTTAGTAAGATTTGATCAACAAAGCAATGCAAAATCATGCTAGAACTTGATCAAACATCCAAATATCACCAAAAATGGAATACTTACTGTAAATAGAAGCCAACCAGCTCTGATACCATGTGAAAAATACAGATCCTAAGTGGATCTAAACTCCAAGATCATTGGCTTGAATGCTTGCACTCCAAACTACATAAGCTAGGAATTGGCAACACATTCTATGCTACCTAGAATGCAAAGAACTTGATCAAAAAGCATTTATCACAAATGGAAACTTCCATAAACATCAAGTGCGGCCCAAAATAGCATTATACAGTCCATAATACATCAGCCTACCACTTTTGGAAAGCACCTAAGATCATACACACAAAGCTTGAACTCAATCACTACACAATGCCAACAATGGAAGGAGAACCCAATAGAAAAATCTCTCATTAAGCAAATGAATACAATGGATCTGCTCCAACCTGTTTCTCCACGGCCTACCTGCTATATATAGCTGAGAGAGATGACTCTCTCTCCTCTCTCTAGACCCTCCTTACCTAAAATATGCCCTATATAGGTAAAATTGGCATATATGTCCAAAATACATGAAAATGGACTCATTTCGAAGGTCTTGAAGTTTGACACTTCTTCATACTGAAAAAATACACTTACTAAAAATATCTAGACCTGTTTCACACGTGTGAAAAGTCAGATCCTAAACTATGTGCCATTTTTAGCAATTTTGGCCTAAAACTAGACAAGGAAATGTTGACAATTTTCACAGATAGTGTGAGATAGAGAGAGAGCAAGAGACCATATGTAGCCAAATGTAGCCCTAGGCGAGACCGTATGTAGCCATAGATAGGCGAGACCCTTGCTACCAGTTTGCGGTTCATTCAGACTGTAAGCAAGACTTTACGGTGGATTGAGGTTCATTCACTTCATTCAGAGCGTTTAGGCCGCATAGGGACCGAGAGAGAGAGAGAGAGAGAGAGAGAGAGAGAGAGAGAGAGAGAGAGAGAGAGAGAGAGAGAGAGAGAGAGAGAGAGAGAGAGAGAGAGAGAGAGAGAGAGAGAGAGAGAGAGAGAGAGAGAGAGAGAGAGAGAGAGAGAGAGAGAGAGAGAGAGAGAGAGAGAGAGAGAGAGAGAGAGAGAGAGAGAGACTGTTTGTAGTCATCAGCGAGATCCTTGCATGCGGTTTGCGGTTCGTTCAATTCTTTGAAAGCATAGGCGAGACTTTGCGATAGTGCTTTGTATGTGACCGCAATTGTTGACTTTGTAGTCCTTTGTGATATACTGTGGTCGTATGCGGTCAAAATGGGATCCTTTGCAGTGTGTGTGAGAGAGAGAGCATCGTTTCCTTCATTCAGACAATTTGTAGTCATCAGAGAGACCCTTGCATGCGGTTTGTGGTTCGTTCAGAGCATTAAGGCCACATAGGGACCGTGAGAAGGATGAGTGAGAGCAAGCCGCATAGTGAGCTTCACCTAGATCAGTCATGTCAAACTCTGAAACCATGAGAACCGTGAGTGAGAGAGGGACAGGGAGAGCATCCGAGAGAGAGAGAGAGAGAGAGAGAGAGAGAGAGAGAGAGAGAGAGAGAGAGAGAGAGAGAGAGAGAGAGAGAGAGAGAGAGAGAGAGAGAGAGAGAGAGAGAGAGAGAGAGAGAGAGAGAGAGAGAGAGAGAGAGAGAGAGAGAGAGAGAGAGAGAGAGAGAGAGAGAGAGAGAGAGAGAGAGAGAGAGTGATCCAACAGAATTTGAGCATGAGAGAGAGAGCGGTCCAACCATCCTGCTTGTTATTCATTAATCTGATCTGATTGATGGGCGATATGTGCACTCATCCAGGTGCATAATCTTCATGGATTTTTTAGATTGTTTCTTCAAGCAGTGTGCTTCGTGCAATGTGTGTGTGTGTGTGTGTGTGTGTGTGTGTGTGTGAGAGAGAGAGAGAGAGAGAGAGAGAGAGAGAGAGAGAGAGAGAGAGAGAGAGAGAGAGAGAGAGAGAGAGAGAGAGAGAGAGAGAGAGAGAGAGAGAGAGAGAGAGAGAGAGAGAGAGAGAGAGAGAGAGAGAGAGAGAGAGAGAGAGAGAGCCGTGAGAACTGTTAAGAAAGAGGAACGATGGTTCAACGATGCTATGACAACGGTTCCTCTCACGGTTTTTGTCTCTCAACGGTTCTCATGGTTTCTCTCTCTCACTCACGGTTCTCATAGTTTTTCTCTCTCACTCACGGTTCCCACGATGCTCTCTCTCTCCATATCTCTCACTCACGGTTCTTACGATGATCTCTCTCTCTCGGATGCTCTCCCTCCCTCTCTCTCTCTCTCTCTCATCGTGAGAACGGTGAGAACCGTCGAGAGTGGTGAGAACTGTGAGAACCATTGAGAGAGAGGGACTGTGAGAACCATTGAGAGAGAGGAGCCGTGAGAGGAACCGTGAGAACCTTTGAGAGAGCGGTGGGCGATCTGTGGACTCATCTAGGTGCATAATCTTCATGGATTGTTCAGATTGCTTCTTCAAACAGTGTGTTTCGTGCAATGTGTAGATAATGTGAGAGAGAGAGAGAGAGAGAGAGAGAGAGAGAGAGAGAGAGAGAGAGAGAGAGAGAGAGAGAGAGAGAGAGAGAGAGAGAGAGAGAGAGAGAGAGAGAGAGAGAGAGAGAGAGAAACGATGGTTTAACGATGTTACAACAATGGTTCCTCTCACGGTTCCTGTCTCTCAACGGTTCTCACGGTTCCTCTCTCTCACTCACGGTTCTCCCTCTCTCGCTCACGGTCCTCACGATGCTCTTTCTCTCTCTTGGATGCTCTCCCTCCCTCTCTCTCAGTCACGGTTCTCACGGTTATAGCGTCCATCGTTTAGAGTGAGGAACCGTGAGAGATGAACCATGAGAACCATTGAGAGAGAGGAACCGTGAGAACCCTAGAATGCCAACCAGCATGTCTTGAATTCACGATCACATTAATATTTATATTTCTTTGATCTGTATTGTTTTTGTTTTTTCTTTTTGTAGTGTTTAAAGAGAAAGTACACAAGTAAACTTCTTTCGTCATGCTAAAACATAACAGATGGATGAGCTGAATGCCACAAGTTAAAAATTGCAAGTAACTAACACTGACAATAGTAGAATGACTAATATTCCAAACTAGGTCAAGAAATACATTTAAACTCAGTGACTCACAATAATAATGTTCCAGTTTTCATCACACAAGACTCAGAGCTTGTTAGAGATGTGGTACATTTCTCTCTTTGGATAATACTTGAAATAACTTAGAAATAGTGAGAGATGTGGTACATTTATCTCTCTAGATAAAACTTGAAATAACCTAGAATGCCAACTAGCATGTCTTTTATTCACAATCACATTAATATTTATATCTTGTTGTTCTGTATTGTTTTTGTTTTTTTTTTTGTAGTATTTAGGGTCAAAGTATACAAGTAAACTACTTTCATCATGCTTAAACGTAACAGATGGACGAGCTGAATGCCACAGGTTAGAAATTGCAAATAACTAACACCGACAATAGCAGAATGACTAATATTCCAAACTAGGTCAAGAAATACATTTAAACTCAATGAGTCACAATAATAGTGTTCGAGTTTTTCATTACACAAGTCTCAGAGCTTGTTAGAGATGTGGTACATTTCTCTCCCTAGATAATACTTGAAATAACTCAGAAATAGTGAGAAGTGGTTGATGCATAACCATGTTGTTGTCAATGTCCAGCCCCAAAATAACAATGTAGATAAAGTACATATGCTTGCAAGGTATAAATTTGCCTCTCGTTGTGCCTCTCACGAAATCCTCACAAGTGCAGTTTGAAGATTTTTTGGATCATAACCATGTATATGTTTCCATTTGGATTTGTTGTGAAACTCTGCACATGAAAAGAAACTTCTCGATTTTTAACCTTCACATCCTCCTTGACAATGCATGCTCTCATTTCGATAGGTCTTGCAATTCTCTCCTTTGCAGCAATAGAAATTGAGTGCCTTCTTTTGAGTTTTTTTTTTTGCGGAGGAGTTGCAAATTCTTCCATGTGTAGGCCTGTTTGTTGCCCATCAAATGGGTATGGCTTCATACAACTCTCTTCTCCATTCTACTAGAAAAAATGAAGATTTTGGCTTCTACAAGCTCTCAAAGATACTCTCCTTACCACTTCTTGATCTCTGATTAGGCCTGAAAATGTGAAATTATAGTACTTTGGCTCTTGAATGAGTGTATTCAATGTCTCACAAGAGTGATTGATTGATTGATCACAAAAACAATGCAAACTAGACACACAGAAATGAGATCTAGATTGGCAATTCAGCATAAATCAATCAAGAGCAACCTTTAATCATTAATAAAACACAGAGTACAGCCCACACACATGTGGAACAGTACATAGTATGGCCTGTAGACTGAAAACAAAGTGTAACCACTTTGATAACTATTACTAGCTGTAATTACCTGTAGGCTAGCCTATTAGTTAATGACTAGTTTTTTTTTCTCTCTCTCTCTATCAGGGTTTAGGTCTTATTTGTACATTTTACATTCAGTATGAAATACGATGAATAGTGTGTGAGAGTCTGATAGTGTTGTATAGATTGCTTTGACAATGAAATAACTTTTTTATATGTTTTTGCAGCCCGATATAACAGCTCCTGGCGTTTATGCATCTTGAAATTTTCAGACAAACAATGAAAGTGATGGAATCTTTTTCAGAGACAAGAGAAGCACTTACATTATACACAATCTTTGCCAACATAAAGCGTGTAAGTGGGTACCATGGCAAAATCCCCTTTCTCTTCTCCAGATCTCTAACAATCTAAACTTGATCCAACTCTTCTGATGTGAACTTACTTTCAAAATATGATGCGTCACTCTCTCCCAATTTTCTCACTGAGAAAAACACATCTTTCAACTTCGTCTTCACAACTGCTTCCTCATTCAATCTACAAGTAGACACACATTCATGGCGAGGCAATATCAAACATTAATAAATTCAGCCTTAACACAAATTGAATAAAAAATAAGGAACATATGTAGCTAGCCGAAAAGTGAACCACATAACATTGCTTACTTGTTGATTCTACTTAACGTTGTCAACAATGGCATGGAATCAGAAGGTGAAATTTGTATAAATGTGGCCTTCACTGAAATATGCTTCTCTCTGTCAAAACGAAATGACTCGGAAATCTCTTCAATCCATGCCTTTGTTCTATGATTCCCGTCCCAGCACAAGAACATCTTTCCAGAAAGGTCAGCCCAATCTTCATTGTTGGCAAGTTCTCTCTCAAAGGAGTCATTCACTTCCATCCATATTGAGTCCCATGTGGCTTTGATCTCATCATTAACTTTCATAGATATGCCACCTATTCCTTGCAAAGACAACACAAAGGCTCCCTTTTCTTCAAGATAACCGTCCATTCTGAAAGTAGTCTTAAGAACTTTTTTTAATGGTCCAACCTGACAAACACTCTCATGGATGTAAACTCTACATAGAGGAATAGCTGGAGGAGGAGTATTTCTTATCATCCTCAAACGCTTCATGGTGGCCAAAAGCATCTCCACATGAAAGTTCTGTGGAATGGCAAAAATCTCATCGTCTTGAGACTTACCTTTTTTCTTATTCCCATCATCTTCAAGGTCATCCAAGCTTACATCCTCGTGCAAGTTTGCCTACAAAACATGGAACTGAGTAGATAGCTCCTATTCCTCTTGTGTCTCGTCCATCACGATATCTTCCAGGTCCTCAACTGGGATGTTTTCTCTGTCAGTAGACATTTCAATATCTTCTAAACCACTTGAAAAGTGTTGTGACTCAGCCTCAACTCTCTTGTCAATGGACCTTGTCAAAACCATTCTACAAAGAAAATTCAAAACAAATACATTTAACTATTTTGGAATAACAACTCTTTTTCTCTATGTGTGGAATTACAATTGGATGGAAAACAGTATGAACTGACATTGGGTCTAATTCTTAATGCATGCCAGCTATAACGGTCGGTGTGGCAGGCACAAAAAGTTGTGAAATTTAATAGGAAGATATCCCACTACCAACAATCACTGCCTAGAGATAGCCGCTAGTAATCCAGCAATCATTGCCTAAAGATAGCCGCTAGTAATCCAGCAATCACTGCCTAGAGATAGCCGCTAGTAATCCAGCAATCACTACCGAAAGATAGCCGCTAGTAATGAATGTCATGACATATGTATAGTTGTGAATATATGATAGTGCTATTGAGATTTTCTAAAAAAAATTTCACCTTGATTCTAGGTTAATTTTTAAGCCTGGAGCGACATGTAGTTCAGTTGTCGTGGAAAAATATTTACTTCTGCAAAACAATAAAATATGTGTTTTCTCAAATTAGCCAATAATAAATCGTTGGTTTAATTTATGATCCTTTCGTTCTCTTTTCCATCAATATTTATACATGGAAAAAACCATCCATCGAAAAAATATAGCTACAGTGTCAAATCAACCTACTACTTGCCTCAGATCTCAAATCTCATAAATGTAGATTTGATAGACATTTCGATGTATGGTAGAACCTCTCCACGTTTCTTGAAATGCGAGGAGTTTGCAAAGCCTAGAGCTTGATAATCTTCCTGTGGGGTGCTGGCAATTATTAGTATAGATTTGCCTGTGGGGCGCTGGCCAAGGCAAATTTGTGGTTCGTGTAAGCCATTATGAGCATTAATTCTCCTAGTTAATGTTATCAAATTCAACTCAACATCTTTAACGTACATTCAATCTCTCAAATATCAGCCAGCGCTCCCATTTTGATTCCTTGTGGAACATTTGAACATTATGTTACAAAATTTTTCATTGTCGGACATAGTCTAAGAAAAAACATTTATATACAACTTGAATCTAGTTTGCAAAGATCCAATTACGTAGATCAAGATGCAATGGTTATAATGGATTTGGATCACGACACACATCTCCCAATCCACATTGGGATGCAAGTCCTTCTCCTATTGCACAAAAATCTCCCAGTACAACCACTCAGGTATCAGACACAATGCATGTATTTGACTTGATCAATAGTCTTCCCATCAACAGCAAATTATGAAAGCTTGTTAATGGAGAAAAATATTCTTATTGTGGATGAGCTTCCAGGCAGATACGATGGTGATGTCATCTATGAATTGCCAAACATTTTTGAAAAACACAGCTCAATGGAGGGAATGGAACAGAGCAAGGATGGCCACCCTTGGGTTCGTTATGTAGCAACCACTATTTCTAGTTTTGCTGGTGATGTTCGAAAGTCGTATTGTGGAGGCTCTTTCATATGCAAGAACGAATTGTGCAGCAATTTACAATCTTTTGGAAATGCAAACAGAACCAAATAGAAGAGAAGATTGAGCGTGCGTTGTCCTCTTGGTACCGTGCAGAAACATCATGGTGGATTTTCATGTTATCATTGTAGTTTTACACCAACATGTCTTGGGTCTTGTCCTGCCAAAATATATTGTGTTATACCACATGATGTGCTTGCACTTCATTTAGGGTCACGTTGTCATGAGGTGGTTGAAGGTTAATGTTTGTCAGAAATCTGCTTGAAGATCAAGTTTCTAAATTGCCTGGTGTGGGACAAAAGAAAATTGAAAAAGAGATTGCAAAGGAGTTGATAATGAATCAACTGTTCTCTGAAAATGGGTTTACGATTGAGATGTTGGATGCTGATAGATTTTCAGTTATGTTGGACCAATTACAACCCTTGACGAATCAAAAAAGGTGGTATAGAAAAATTTATCTGCCTGGATTGGTTTCATTAACGGTTTTTTTTTTTTTAAATATGTTTTGCATGTTCTGTTGTGTGCTAATGACTGGTTCTTTCACTGGATAATGTCAGGTTGAGAAAGTGGATAGATGACTTCAAAACCAACAATCAACCCAACATGGATTCTATGGATTCCATTCTGAAACTTAAAGAGAAGAATGCTAAATGCTGTCATGCAAAAACATGGTTTGGAATCAGTACAATTTAGAGGGTTTATGGCAGAGGAAGCAGGTGCCAATTGGGCAGCTGTCATAAGGATCTATGGTAGCGGAGATGATGTGCCCATGGAGGGACATGAGCGGTCTTGTCTTTTTCAAATTAAAGATAATTTGAAGAAACATACAGACCAATGCATCATACAAGACAAATGAGGTAAACACATTTCTCTATGTGAGGATTGGAGACTAGCGGTGGACATGATTGATGCCAATGCAAAGTACAACATAGTGAGGGCCTTCTGGCGATCAGGAGGTGCATATTCTAGTCAAATACCAACATTGGAAGCGTGGCTATCTTAATGGCACATAAGATATTCTCACTGGGAAAGATACATGGATGCGGTGAGAGTGTGCAAGATTTTGCTATAAATTTTTATTTCATTGTTTGTAATTTTCTCTAAGATCATAATTTGTGCTCCATTGATTGACAAGTGGTCGAGGACAATGATATTGTCCATATGCCCACGGTGAATTTGTTAGAGTCTCGGCATGGTAGTTGGCTTGCTGCTAAGGCCTATCGTTCACAATTGTCTCTCTACGATGCATGTGTGGGTGATCTGGTAAAAGCCATTTTGCAAAGTGCTCAATATGCTTCCTACACTAAAGGTCGACACATAGGAATAGGGCCTAGCCTTGAAAAGCTGATCAGTAGAGTAACGTCCAATAAAGCATCTACCATGCAAGGGCAACCATTTGTCAATCTTGTGCGTGATGTTGTTGATTTTGCATCATTGTCTTCTAAAGCTGATCTTAACTTGATAAATGAAGCCTTTGGCAAGGATTTGGTGAGTAGATCAGCAAACCAATCTGAAGAAGACACATGATGTAACTTGATCTCCTTTGCTTGAACCTTTTCCCTCACAAAATGGTAAGCAATCTCTATGTGCTTGCTCCTTGCATGGAATGTGGGATTGGTTGCTAATGCTTGGCTTGATTGGTTGTCACAATATATTACTGGTTGCTCCTCGGCCTCCATGACTTGCAACTCCACCAAAAGCCTCTTCAACTATAAGATCTCCTTTGTTGTGGATGTTAGTGCCTTGTATTTCGATTCGGTTGAAGATAGAAAAATAGTATCTTGCTTTTTGGAAAGCCAAGACACTATGACATTGCAAAGGTAACAAAAGCACTTGTGGACCTCCTATCCACCTTATCACCTGCAAAATCAGCATCCAAATATGCCCTTCAGACAAGATTATCCTCAAAGGATGCTTCATCATCACTATTAGAAACTTTTACATTTTGCTCCATAGGAGTTTCTACTCCTTTACAATCTTTCATTTCAAACTTTTCTAAAATAGAAGAAGCATACTTGGATTGACAAATAAAACTCAAATCCTTGCCTCTGGAAACTTCTATTCCTAATATGAAATGAAGATTACCAAGTTCACCATCTTAAACTCTTTAAACAATGCTACTTTCACTTCTTGTATACCATCATGATCATTTCCACTAAGGATAATGTCATCTACATACAAAATGAGAACGATGATTTTACCATCATTGAATCTTAAGTACAAAGAAGGACTATAAGCACTTACAACAAATTTTATAGAGTTCAAGAAAGTATTCAACCTAAAGTACCAAGCTCTAGGTGCTTGCTTAAGCCCATAAAGGCTTCTTAGCAACAAACACACTTTTTTCTCTTGATCTTCTTTGATGAAGCCCTCGGGTTGTCTCATGAAGATGTCCTCTTCCAAATATCCATTGAGAAATGCATTAGTCACATCAAGTTGAAATAGAGGCCAATTGAAAGTAGTTTCAAGAGAAATGATCAACCTTTTGGAAACTAGTTTAGCAATAGGAGCAAAAGTTTCATCAAAATCTACTCCCTTGGTTTGCAAGAACCCCTTTGCCACTAGCCTTGTCTTGTGTTTGTTGATGCTCCCATCTTGATTGTACTTCAATATATAGATCCATTTGCACTCAAGTGGTTTTCTTCCATGAGGAAGATCCACAGGCTTCCATGTATGATTCTCCATAAGAGCATCATACTCCTTTTGCATGGCATCCCTCCATTCTTGTGACTCCATATCCTCTTCAAAGCAACTTGGCTCATCAAACATAGAAGTTAGAAAAGTGTAAGAGGTAAGTGAATGAAGATCTTCCCTTTGTTCACCTTTGTCAACATAGGTGAGGCTTGAAGGCTCGGCCTTCCTTCTTGTAGACCTCCTTGGAGTCCTCTGATCTTGAGATGGATCCTCAAGATCTTGATCACATGTAGGTTCCTCCTCAAATCTTACAAGATCCTTGACATAAGATGGATTAGAAGCTTTTTCACTCAACTTGTAGTAGTTTCCTTCATCAAAAGTAATATCTCTACTCACTAAAATCTTTTTAGTGATTGGATTATAGACTCTATATCCTTGAGAGCAAGATCCTAGGTGCATAGCATCTCCATTGATTTGAAGTTGGGATGGCCCAACCTCTTATGCCAAAGCTCCACTTGATTGAGCTCCTCCTTCACCATGTTCACACTTCCAAGAAAAACATTAGCATCTAGCCTGAAAAGCCTTCCTTGCTTGAATCCCTTTACAATGCAAGTATCATTCATCATTATGGAGCAAACACCTTGCTTAAAATAGACATCTAAGCCATCATCCATCAATTGTCCTACACTTAACAAATTCCTAGTGAGTGTAGGAACATAGAGTACATTATCAGGATCTACTCTTTTAGAGGATCCAAGACTTAAGGGAATAGTTCCCACTCCATCTATTCTACATTCTTGATCACTTGCTGTTAGAATAGAATTTTGCCAACACCTACAAAAAGTACAAGAGTTGAGAAAAAATCCTTCTGGAATGGCATGTGGGAACTATCCCCACTATCAATCCACCATGTGTCATTGGAGTAGCTCTCGGATGTTGATGTAGAAGCCATTAAGGATGAATCCACTTCATCCTCATCTTCCTCAAGAGTGAGGTTGACTTGTTTGCTCTCTCCTTGTGCATTCTTTTTCTTGTAACACTCGACTGCAAAGTGCCCCTTCATTCCACAAAAGAAGCACTTGAGTTTGGCTTTGTTCTTCTTTTCACCTTTAGAGCTTGATGGTTGATCATCACTCTTGGTCTTCTTTTGTTGGATCTTCTTCTTTGACTTTGCCTTTCCTTTTCTTGAGAAGTTGGCCTTCTCATCACCCTCATGCAACTTCTAGGATCCAATCCTTTGCTGGACATGAAAGATTCTACTCTCCTCAGCCACAAGCACACTATTGAGCTTGTCAATGGAAGGTAGTTTATCTTGAATAGCAAAGCTTTGTACAAGACTGGAGAACTCATCTCTAAGACCATTCAAAATGATTTGAACAAGTTCATCATCGTGAATACCCTCACTAATGATGGAAAGTTCTTTATTGAGAGACTTTATTCTCAAGACATACTCTTGAGCACTCTCATCACTCCCTCTAATGCTTTGAAAAACTTTATTTCCTATCATAATACCTCTAGAGGTATTTTTGGATTCATAAATCCCTTTGAGATAGTCCCATGCCTCTTTAGCCGAGGTACAAGATGCCACTTCTTTAAGAAGTTCATTACTAACATTCATTTTTAGGCAATGTAATGCTAGTCTAGTTCTCCTTTTGTACCTCACTAGATCTTGCCCTCCTTGAGGTTCTTCTTCCTCTCCTATGACAAGATCATACATATCTTGGAGCACAAGTAGTGACTCCATTCTTACTTTCCAAGTTGAATAGTTATTAGAATTTAGCCTTTCACTAGCCTCAAGAAGATAGGCTCCAATTGAACCCATTCTATCTAGTAACAAGTACAACAAATGTACTATTCAAAGGCTCTCCCTTCTCTCTTTCTCAGAATTTAGCTACAATGCTACTCTCTTAAATCTCACAAGACTCAAGAAGCAAGATCTATAATGATCCAAAAAGACTTGGGAAAATGAATTCTACACAATCTATTCAATTTAGAAGCTTGGATTTGACTCTTGAAAGTGCCAATGCCTTCCTATGGTGTTTTAGAATGGTTTTAGTTTCACTTTTGAACTAAAAAAACATAAGCCTCAAACTCACTCTCAATGATTTGGAGGTTTAATAAGCCTCTAACACCTTTCAATCATCAAATCTATAATGGAAACAATGGATTTTCATAAGCACATCACTAGTTTCACTCTTCACAACTTGTTTTGAAGCTCAAATATTGAAAAACCACAAATTTTTGGTGAAAGTACAACTCCAGCAGCCTCTCACATGTGTGAGAAGTACATCTGAACTTTACACACTAATCTGAACCTCAACATTACAAGTAAACTCTTAGCAAAGGTCACCCTCCAAAATGAATCTAGCACCAATGCTTTCACCAAAATGAAGATCTTTGGATCATCAACTAAGCTCTTTGACTTGGCTCTGATACCATGTTAAATTTCAGAGTAAAGGACCGAATTTGATCTACAAATGATCACAAAGAGTGAATGGTAGCTTGGGATCTTGATCTATATCTAGACTAGCTTCCAAATCTAGCTTCTACTTGACAATCTTTGTGATTCCAAGCAAGAACAATCAAATAATGATGACCCACAGCTTCACACGTGTGGAGTACAGCTACTGTATGGCCTGATAACAGAGAAATAGTTTACTTAAAATTTACTAAGCATTCATCCACAAAAGTTTACAGGTCCTCACATGTGTGGATCCACATAGATGTCAAAATACATCAAAAACCATGTGAAAATTGCTGAATTCTAACACACAAAATCTTCTGTGTGCTTCCAAATTTAAATCTGACCTCTTTGTTGAGAACTTTGCTTCTGACGAAATGATACTTCAGTTCAATGTGCTTAATATCTGAGAGTAAGTTCCTCAACCAAATTGGTTCCTTTGTAGCTTGAGAGGTTGCGATATACTCTTATTCAATGGAAGATAGAGCTATTGAAGATTTCTTGCAACTGTTCCAAGAAATTGGACCATTGTTGACGAAGAATGTAAATTCGAAAGTGGATTTACGAGTGTCTACATCTCCTACCCAACTTGCATCTATGTAACCACTGAGTAAATTGAGTTTTTCGTTGCCGACTACTCCATAACAAATGCAAAAGTCCATAGTAGCTTGAAGATATCTCATGACTATTATTAGAGCCTTCCAATGTGTTACACCAGGATTAGTCATAAACTGACTGAGAGAGCTGACTGCAAAAGCTATGTCTAGCTTGGTACAGATCATGGCATACATAAGAGATTCTATAACAGAATGGTAAGGATACTCACGCATTTGCTGCTTCTCATGAATTGTTTGGGGACACTGGTCCTTTGACAATTTGAGACCTGGTTCCATTGGTGAGAGAGCTAACTTGCAATTGATCATATTATATCTGACTAACATGTTGTAGATGTACCTCTGTTGAGTAATGTAGAGCAATTTTTGTTTTGTCTCTGTGGATTTGTATACCAAGGCAGAAATGAGCTTCGCCCAGAGTCTGGTTCTTGATAAGAGACTTCTTTTCAGAGACCTGAATCAGGTTGATTGAGTGATTTTTGGACAGTCGTCGATTTCTAAACAAGATAGGCTGCAGATTCATCGATATACCTCACAGGTGGTCTGCTAGTCCTTGATGATCTTCTGGGTATAAAGGAAGTTGATCATTTCAACATGCTGTAGTTGCTGAACTGCAACATCATCATCTTCTGATTCATCGTTGATTTGTTGTTCGTCAAAAGTAGAAGAGCTTGGACCTTCAATGAGAATAGTTGACTGAGGAACTGGAAAGTTCAATGTGTCAGGAGAATCTGACAGGTCAGCTACATGGGGACTGCCTTTTCCTTTACGGGCTTGAAACTGATCTTCGATGAAAATGACATCCCAGCTAGTGAATATCTTCGACTCAATGGGATTAAACAACTTGTAGGCTTGATCTGAAGTAGTGTAGCTGATGAAAACACATTTGATACTCTGGAAGTTGAGCTTCTTCTTGAGATCACGAGGTATCTATGCAAAAGCAGTACATCAAAAACTCGTAAGTTTGATAAAGAAGGTTTGGTACCTGTCCAAACTTCGAATGGTGTTTTGTTTGAGAGATCTTTAGTAGGACATCTGTTCTAAATATAGGTTGTTGTTGAAACAACTTTAGCCCAGAAGCACTTTGGAATTATTGCATGTGATAACATGCACTTTGCCGATTCAACTAAGGTTCTGTTCTTTCTCTCAGCAAGACCATATGACTGAGGTGAATAGGAGGTAATGTATTGTTGCTCAATGCCGTTGTTAAGGAAATACTCCTTGAATCCAGTGGAGATGTATTCTCCCCCGTTATCTGACCTCAGTGTGTTGATTCTTTGCCAGGTTGATTCTCAGCATGTCCTGAATTGTCTAAATTTGATGAAAGCCTCTGATTTCTGTTTAATGAAATAAACAGCTATTCTTCTGGAAAATTCGTCAATAAAAGTAATGAAATATTTTGCATCTAGAAATGAAGGAGTTTGCATAGGTCCACATATATCTGTATGAACAACATCTAACAGATCTTTTGCTGCATGTCTATGGTTTGATCTAAAAGAAATCCTAGCCTGCTTTCCAAAGAAACAACAGATGCATAATTCATTCAAGTGTCTTAAGTGATGATGCCATAGTAATGCTTTATTGACTAGAACTTGCAATACCTTCCTCGACTATGGATCTAATGACTGTGCTTGACTTTGAGTCTTTTTCTGATTCGTTGCAGCCTTCTTGGAGCTTTTTTGCTTCTGTCGCTTAGAGCCTTTGTTGACGTATAGAGCATGAGAGGAGGAAGTAGACGAAGTGTCTTGACTTCTTCTATTGTCTTCTTGCAGCAACATAGTGATAACTCTAGTAAGAGTTAAATCAGAGTGTGTTGATATGATCATCACCCAGTTCTCATATGTAGAGGGCAAGCTTGAAAGCAATGTCATAATTGCGTCTTGATCGTCTATGACTAATCCAACAGCGACCATCTACTGCAAGAGATTCTTACACTGGTTGATGTGACTTTGAATGTGAAGAATTTCCTTCATAGATGTTACTTGGTAGTTACGTCTCTCATGTCATATAGTTAGATCAAGATGTCCCAAACATCTTTTGAAGTTGTAGCTTTAGCTATGTGTCCAATCTGTGTATATGATATATTAAGGATAATAAATGCGAAGGCTTTACCATCCTTTGATTTTCTCTTTGAGTATTTTGTGTCGTCTTCAGGTTTTACTTCTATACCTATAACAACATCCCATAACTCGTTGGCAATTGGCAAATTCTTCATCGTAAATTTCCACAAATGATAATTGGATTCATTCAGCTTGTCTGCAATAAGACCGGCTTTACTTTGAGAATCCATTTGGAACTTAGTCTGTCGATTGTATCGATGACACTAAGATGTAGTAATGCCAACAACAGAAAATCAATTCTCTGATATTGAAAGGTTGAAAGGAACTGAAGAGTTTGATATCGTAAAAGATATCAAGTATTAGAGCTGTCACTCTGATATCAAAATAGTAGTAGGCCCTGATAGAGATCACAAATATGATATGGTGGCGGTTCAGATAAAGGAAATAGTGATCTAGCACTGATACTATGATAGAAACTCTGATATAATAATTGCTCTGATACCATGTCGGAAAGAGGTGTGCAGAAGATAGGTTGAACTCGAAAGAAAATCATTCGAGCATCTAGAAAGAAAAAATTCCATGCGTGGTGGAATAAACTATCTTTCTCTTTCTCTATGCATGACTACGCCTATCAATTTCAAATAAAACAATAGTGATAGAAATCACATTCGATCTTATAGTAACTAACTTTGAAATCATCAGTACTACAGTGATTACGTAGGCAAACAATAATGCATTGAATTATCAGACAAATAATTTGTGGTGAAACACTAGACAAATAATTAGTCGCGAAACACAAGACAAATAATTAGTCGCAAAGAACTACAGAAATACATACATTCTGAGATGAAGTTGAACGCAATAAAAGATAATCTTGATTCAATATAAAAATGAAATAGAAGTGAATGAGTACAATAACTTGCGGATCGAAGTCGCGTACTCTATGCTATCTCTGAGCGGCTAACAATGAAAGTCTAACAGTAGTGCAATAGCAATCTCTAAAACAACTCTAAGAAGTGAGCTAGAATACTCATGAGTGTTCAAGCTCGCAAGCTTGAGAGAGAGAGAGAGAGAGCTAACTATTCAAATGCTTGCTGATCTGATCATTACTTGAAAATGTATGAATATGAACAACTATATATACTAAGCAATTAGGTCGTTAAATGCGATCGCCAGCTGGCTGGTGTCCGCTGGCATCCATCCAGTTCCTTCTCATTGATTGTTGATAAGCAGTGGAAATTGGCCATAAACAGTCTGTCTGCATAAATGAACCAAAATTGTCACTCTGCAGAAATGAACTAAAACTGCCCACAGGTGAAGGTGTCGCAAAAAGGCGACAATGTCAGCTTTTTGTGAAAAACCCGACAATGTCCTTAAATCTCATTTAGGGTTGTCCCACACTTTGCTAGAGTCATTTCCTTAACATTTGAGGCTCTTTGAAAAAGCAAAAAATGTGACTCTGCATATTTACTTACAAATGCTAACAGGCAAAAAATGCAAAAAAGGCGAACTGCATTTTTCAACAAGATTCTGGACAGGTGAAAAATGTGACACTGTTGTCAACTCCGTGTATTTCTGCAGACTGTGTAAAAACACTTGTAAATCTGCAGACTGTGTAAAAACACGGGATGAAATTAAAATCGATTAGTCGATTAGTAAGAAGGAGAATAATCCAACAAAAAAAACACTAGTTACTTTGATTAAACAATACTCATGCTAAGCATAAAGAGAAATTCAATATTCAAATTTAATTAAACTAATAGAAAGAGAATGAACTTACAATCGTTTTCAAAGCTTCATCGAAAAAATTTCGGAGAATAGCATGCTCACAAAGACGAATCTTCATAAATCCGTTCCCCATAATGTACAAGAAAACTTTCTTGGCGAATGCTCTCCTCACAATGTTAGTGAAACCCTCATTTTCATCTGCAATCGCTCCTTGTGAAAATTGTATCCTTGTGCTTTGAAGGTAGTCAGCCCTTTGCCAGAAGTATCAACAGTCCACAAGAAGAGGTTAGTGAGTTTTTGGCCCTTAGAACTCTTAGTAAAGTAAAACATGTGCTTAGTCATGTCTACTTTTTGGAGATTCAAAGGGTTGATCGATGGATGAACCTTGAGCTGAGCCATTTGGACATATGAAAAACAAAAATCAAGGATATTTCAAGAGTAGACCTAAACATAAGTTTGCTCCTAACTTATGCTGAGCATAAGTCGGTGGGAGAAGGGCGCTAAGCATAGGTCTTCTCTAGACATATGCTCAGCATAAAGTTGGGGAGCAGACCGATGCTTAACATAGGTCTGCTCTCCACTTATACTAAGCGTAGGTCAGGAGTCGAGCTATGCTCAACATAGGTCAGCTCATGATGTATGCTCAGCATAAGTCGAGAGCAAACCTATGCCGAGCGTGACTTATTTTGAGCATAAGTCGAGATTGGACCTATGCTAAGCATAGGTCGGGGTCATGACTTATGTTGAGTATAAGTCACGATCCTACTAAACAACAATCTAAATTAGAAATCAAATTCAAAATTTTGAAATATGGTAAAAAAAATTGCAAGCAAAGAAGTTTGATTTGAAATTGCCTTACCTTAGTGAAATCTTAGGATGTCAACATCCTTCAACCTATGTTAAGCATGGAAGTCCCATCAAGCTTATGCTTATTTTGCCAAAGAGCACAAACTGAGGAAATGAAAAGGCAAAGGTGAGTTATCCCATGCCCATGTTCCCTTAAATATTATATGGGAACTAGATGAGTGTCGTCCTTTAAGTTTTAATGTTATGAGAACTGGGTGGGTGCCATCCATTGAGTTTGTAAGGTGGCCTATCCTCCCATTTCAGTCACTAGAACTAAATTCATTTCAAACGCCTATAACTTTTTCATTGTAGCTCGGATTGGAATGATGTAAAAGGCAAAATTATTGGAGATTTCATGTTTTTTTTCAATTGTGCATTGTAAACAAGAATATAAGGAGCAATAAAGAGGTTATTAAGTAATTATTGTTACCTTGACTTATGCAATTCATATTATTTTTACTTGGGTTTGTTTGAAAAAATGAAAATATAATGATAATGTGTGTGCCCTTGGCAATCAACCAAAGGTGACAGACTTGTAACTCTGGCATGCTAAAACATTTGGCAAATTCAAGAACATGTACATCTAAATCCTTAAGATTCTCTAATGACAATGACTAAATTAGTAGGGTTGAGTTGAAAGAAGATAGCAAGGCTAATCACCATTGTGGTTAATACTTATCGATGCCTTAAAGTTTGTAACCGTAACATTGGCCTAAAATTTTATCTTAACCCTAAGCACAATTTTCTTTGTCCCATAACTTTTGCCCTCAATTCTATAAACTACTTAAGCATTTGGTCTCTTGTCTAATTTTGCCCTGACTGTAACATCAGCTTAAAAATTTAGGATAACCCTAAACTCAATAGTCTCTACGTCCTAACTTTTTTCCTAGATTTGTATTTAACTACTTAAGGATGGGGTCGCTTGTCCTGGACTCATTTCATGCTTATGCTTTCAAATGTTCATGTTTGCTTTGTTGTTGTCTAGCAATCATATCATCATTATCTTTGGATTCATTGTTGATATGTTGTTCATCGAAAGTAGATGAGCTTGGACCTTTGATAGGAATAGTCGACTAAGGAGCTAGAAAGTTCGATATGTCGGACGAGTCAAACAAGTCAGTTACATGGGCTTTGCCTTTTCCCTTGAGGTCGATAAACCGATCTTCGATGAAGATGACATCCCGGCTAGTGAATATCTTTGACTCGATAGGATCGAATAACTTGTAAGCTTGATCTAAAGTAGTGTAGCTGATGAGAATATGTTTGATACTCTGGAAGTTGAGCTTCTTCTTGAGATCAAGAGGAATCTGCGCATAAGCAGTACATCCAAAAACTCGTAAGTTCGATAAAGAAGGTTTGGTGCCTGTCCAAACTTCGAATGGTGTTTTGTCTGAGAGATCTTTAGTAGGACATCTGTTCTGAATATAGGTTGTTGTTGAAATAGCTTCAGCCCAAAAGGACTTCGAAAGTGTCACATGTGATAACATGCACTTTGCCGATTCGACTAAGGTTCTGTTCTTTCTCTCATCAAGACCATTTGACTGAGGTGAATAAGAGGTAATGTATTGTTGCTCAATGTCGTTGTTAAGGCAGTACTCCTTGAATTCGGTGGAGATGTATTCTCCCCCGTTGTCAAACCTCAGTACTTTGATTCATTTTTCAGTTTGATTTTCTGCATGCTCTTTGAAATTTCTGAACTTGATGAAAGCTTCTGATTTCTGCTTAATGAAGTAAACAATTGTTCTTCTAGAGAATTCGTCAATAAAGGTAATGAAATACTCTGCATCTACAATGAAGGAGTTTTCATAGGTCCACATATATCTAAATGAACAACGTCTAACAAACCTTTTGTTGCATGCCTATAACTCGATCTAAAAGGAATCCTACTCTATTTTCCAAGGATGTAGTTATGGCAGATAGGGAGATCAACTTTGTTAGTTGGATAGTCAAGATCAAGTGCTAGGGATTGTCTGGACATGTTCGATACAAATGCATAATTTAAGTGTCCTAAGCGATGATGCCATATAATGCTTTATTGACAAGAACAGAGGCTTTCAAGGCTTGGCTAGAATCAAAATAACAATGTGCCAATCTATATAAGTATCATGCCTCTTGCCGAGTGCAAGAATCTTATTACTCCTATTGATAATTATGCATTGATCAGACTCAAACTCCACCTTATGACCTAAATCTATAATTCTACTTACTGACAACAGATTTGTAGACTCGTTTATAAACATACAAGACTTTCGACAGTAATTTGAATTGATCATGTTGGAACCTTAATCTTACAGTACCTTCACCTTCGATAGTGTGAGTACTATCATCGCCAAGATGAACATACTTTTTTGTGTTGTAAGGCATATAGGAATGGAAAATATCACGATGATTGGTTATATGTTCAGTAGCTCTAGAATCTAGAAACCATGAATCATCCGAATTTGCATATCGTCTTTGACTATAAAAGTGCCTTCATCCATTTTGACTTCAGGAGATGTTGTAACTGTATTTGCTTGTTGATCAGGTCGCTTGGCTACATTCTTTGCCTTGAGAATTTGGCAATCTTGGATCTCATGATTATTGCGCTTGCAATACCTCCAAAACATCTTCTTCTTTGATGAATGGGGATTCGATGATTGTTCTTGACTTTGAGGCTGTTTCTAATTTGATGCAGACTACTTGGAGCTTTTTCGCTTCTATCATTTCGAGCCCTTGTTGACATATAGGGCATGAGACGAAGAGGTAGACGAAGTGTCTTGACTTCTTCAATTATCTTCTTGCAATAATATAGTGATAACTCTGGTAAGAGTTAAATCTGAATGTGTCGTGCCTTTGGCGACTAGCCTGGCCTTGTATCAATTTAATCTTCCTTTAGCATCATACTTCACTTTGAATATCCATTTGCATGGAATCAAATTTTGATCCTTTCGCAGCTCAGTTACAACTCATGTTTGATTCTCGATCAGAGAATCAAAATGTGTGTCCATTGTAGCTTTCCACTGATTAGCATCAGGAGTTAACATTGCCTCTAATACAGTGTTTGGTTCCTACACAAAGTACCAAGTTAGATCCTCCATAAATCGTGATGGAGGCTGTCTGGATCAGTTCAATCTTCTAAACTAAACTTCAATCCTCTAATGTTATTGGATTCGTTGAGGTTTCGACTCATTTTTTGAGTCAGTATTGATTTTTGTTTTTTGATCTAGAAGTTGTTTTCGATACTTGGATCAGAAATTTCTTGGATACTTGGATTAGAAATTTCTTGATCTTTCTCCTTGTGGTCAATAAATTGATCTTCCACAAAAATGACATCTCTACTGATGTATGCCTTCTGGGTGTCTAGATTGTAGAGCTTGTATGCCTTGTGATTTGGGGAATAGCCAATGAAAATCAATTTTCTGCTTGTGTCGTCCAGTATCTTTCTTAGATCTGTAGGGATTTGAGCATAAGCTATGCATCCAGACACTCAAATATGCTTGAGTCCATCAAAATTCATGGAGAAATTCCACAAATATGATCTTTAGGCTGAAAGTACAAGCCATCTACTTGAAAGTGAAATCCAACACCTGGAAGAATAAGCAAAGAGAAACACCAAAAGAACTACAAAAATACAAGATCCCCAAACTCCACCTCCTGGTAGATGTGATCCAAGGTCTGATAGCACTATAATGATCGCCAAGTTAAGAGCTTCAAGAATCCTATCACATGCAAACCAAAAGGACACCTGTGGAGCATGAACCACCCAACCAATATGGAGAGGCTAGTCAATACCCTAACCAATCCACCCCCAAGCCATAGTGAAGAATACAAGAGAGGAGAGGATAAACTGGCTCCCCCAAGGTTTAGAAAAATAGTCATCCAATGACTTTCTAACACCTCTCTAGGTTCCATACCTCCATCCAAGGCATAGACACACCTACTTGCCCTTAACCAAGGACATTAGTACCTTAATCTAAGGTACCTACCCTTAATACTAAAGGTACCCCTTATCCAAAGGTCACGTGACTCCATACCTCCAACTAAGGTATAGTCACTTGCCTGTCCTTATCCAAGGGCACATACCCTTAATCCTAAGGGTACCTTGCCATTTAGCCCCCAACACTAAATGGACTATTAGGGGTCTGAAGTACTGCTAGTTACATAGGTATGTAACACTTTGCCTACCGCATCATTAATGAGAAAGAAGCCATTTTTGTGGCAAAATATATTGTCTAATTTGTAAATTTATGGGTGGGTGGAAAATTTGAGAAAATGACCTCTTTTCTCCACATGAAATTCTATTAAAAAAATTTCATATACTTTTTTTTTACAGGGCCTTTTGGGTGAAAGATGCATGTAAAAAAAAAATTCTTTGATGTGCACCACCTTGTGATTTGTGGGGCGATCTGTTACAAGCTAAAGTCATCTTTCCCTTCCACATGTTATGGAAACATGCAGGTCAGTGGAAACAACAACTCCAACCCACTGAAACCACCACCCCTAACGAGCTACCTGAAATGCCATTACACCTAACCAATCCGCTCAGTGAAAGGGGCAATATCAAGATTCCAGCTATTCATTGCCAATTCTGAGAAGTACTAGATGTGTTAGATGGTGGCTCAGGTGTCAATATCATCTCTACGTCTCTCATGTTGGAATGGAACCTAAGAGACAAACTCACCAAATCCATCATTTCAGGATGGCTGATCAAAGTGTGGTCCAACCTACAAGATTCCTCCCCCAAATTTTGATCAAATAGGAGGCCTGAAATTCACCATAGACCTAGTTGTACTCGATACTGCTTGGTCAATCATGGCTCACCAATGCAAAGGGCATTCATGACTGGAGCAAAGGGTGAGTCATGTTTGGTAATAGAGAGAGCTCTGTTACCATTGATTCATCTGAAAAACTCAAACCAACATGATTCTACGACAATGATTCATCTACTATCAATTCTATGTTTGAGCCATACCAGTCCACCCAAGAGAAGGGTCGTTATGTTGAATTTACCGATATCATAAACTGGAGCCACAGTTTGGCTATAATTGATTGTGTGAATGCTGACTATTGTGCTCAAAATGAGGCTGATTGTACTTATAATCCCTGGACGGTAAAAACAACCTCTTGATTTGGACACACTTGTCATTAATATCAATTTTATGATATTTTTCCACACAATGATGAATTGTTAAACATTACATGGCTTCTTACTGATGAATCAAACGATTTATTCGTAGATGTCGAAAATGTCTTGCTAATTCGAAATTGCCCAAAAGATTTAGACATTTCTGACATTCAGATTCTCAACTACATGGAGGCACTTCCACTTAAAGCTTTCCCGCAACATTCATCCAAGGTGGAACCAGTGGCCAAGGTTGCGGTCGAAAAACCTGATACCAAACTATATCGTGTAAACGGCCAAACTATCCATGGGACCTATGTGAGGAAGAGACAATTTATCAAATCGACGATGACATCCTTCATGATGTGCCACCAATTCCTCATCCGCAAACCTCATGTCCTCAGAAGCCACAACCTCATGGCAATACCATGAAGGAAAAAATGAAGAAACTCCTTCTAATCCAACCTCCTGGAGATTTTACCACTGCTCAGGAAGTTTCTGAAATCACCTTAGCTCATACGCCAATCCCAGAACCTCCCAAATCTCCATCCAGAAAGTTAAAAAACAAGGCTCCCCTTGAATCATGCGCACATGATGTGCCTGCATATTTTAAAGATTATACGATCAACGATGTGACTATCCAATTACCAAAAGCTCAACGCGAGCTGAATGGTAATTCACCTTACGAAGGCCCTGCATGGACCATCACTCTATCCTTAAGTGAGCCCAATGTGAATAACAAATACATTGTTTACATTGGGGCTCACCTCAATCAAGAGCAACGCAAAAAGCTTGAGAAACTTCTGCGCAACATGTCTTTACTTGGTCCTATAAAGACATGAAAGGAGTCTCACTTCAAGTAGCTATGCATCACATTCCCCTTAAACTAGGGGTGAGATCAGCTGCTAGTCATCCCTATTGATGCAATCCAATCTACAAGGCCAAGATAAAAGAAGAATTACAATGTTTATTAGATGCAGGATTCATCTATGAAATCAAACATACTTAGTGGATTTCTCTAATCGTAATGAAGGATTAGAGATCAAATTTAGATTTTTTTTTTTTTTTCTTTTTGATCACATAAGATGGCTTTATCTCTTCCATAGCAAATTTTGCCTTTGGAACAAATATAGTTATTCAGCACCAATAAAAAATACTTACGTTTGGAGGTTGCAAAAAAATTTTAAAATAAGGCTTTTACTCAAAATTTGGTTCTCAAATGTGTCAAAATAGCTTTTCTATTTTATAGTTTGAAATTTTCAACCTATCAAACATGTAATGTATCCACAAAAATTTAATATCTTAAAAGTGAATATTGTTCATGCCAGTGATGGTTTGATACCTGAAACACTTACATTATCACATAGCCTATACAATTTGTTTTACATGAGAAAGTTGAATGGCGGTGAATGATTCACATGATGTAGTAGCTCATGCTATGGCGTCCAAGCCTTTTAAGATATTGGAGAATGAAAAGCTAATTTTAATACATGACAAAAAACGAAAGAAAAAAAAATCAAAATCAAAATGGACACAATACCATAAAAGGAAGATGTGCTAGAGATTGTCATAACACCTATCAAGAAACATTGAGAGGGTTATTAACCGTATATAGTGAAGACAACCAACATCACTTCCAAAGTTGTCTCAAATTGAGGTCCTCATAAGCAATGTGTTTGTTTATATTGAAATTTTTGCATTTAGTTAGTATCTTCTTGTAATTAGAGACAGAATGCAATTTTATTACATGGCACGCCATGTGCTACATTGAGTAGAATGAAACTCGCAAAAAATTTACTCACAGATTGTCAAAACCCATTCATCAGCTTTGTCAAAGATTTATTGTTTAGGTTAGGTCATTAATGAACACAATCTAAGCTGCAAGGAAGGATAGTTCCATGATTGGAGTTAATTGGTCTTTTGAATCTTCTAATATTATCTTTAGAAAAATGATCTACGATTGTAACAAGAAGATGCTATGTTTTATTTCTCTTTCTTTGAGAAGCAAAGTGATGTCTCAAAAACCACCCTTGCAAAATGAAGGTCATACACGATGACAACACAATTTTAGAAGAAGAATCAATACCCCTCTTGGAGTGTTTGTGTGTGTGCGCGTGTTTACATGCATATGTTGCTGCTATTTTTAGAAAAATACATGACTAACAATTAAATGTGCAATCTGCAATCCTATGGAATCCAATCACAACATCTTAGACCGTCATTTTCATCATGCATAGCATCATCATCATGGACCAAATGCTACATCCCTAGTCACGTCCTCAACAATATGTGTGTGTGTGTGTGGTGGAGATTGTGCAAACTAACTTTTTGAGCTCTCAACAAAAGTCCATGATCATGACTGACTTAGTGTTGACAATTGGTGTAGTTTTTCATTTAGCATTTTTGGCTTCAACATACTACAACAATACTAGGTAACTCCAATTGAAGACATAAGTTTTCTAGTTATTTTCCCTGTGCTTGCCAGCAAAACTCAATTTTTATCAGGTTCTCCATAGAGAAATTCTCATGCCAATTGAATGCACCAATGTAGAATTCAGCAAGTCAAAGATTTACAGAAATAGTCTGACACACATGGAATTAGTGTCATAATAGGTGAGCCACCATTTATCATCTAGCTGGAGCACTTTCCCAAAAACATGCATAATCCCAACCAGTTTTACTCACAGAAGTATGTCCTTTTTTCTGCCCCTGAAAGTGGATATAGAGAGGCATAGCAGTTTTAACTTTTCACCAGTGTGCAACACTCCAATGTGAGGGAATGTTTGTTGAGCCAGCACTCATTATTCAGGTTCACCAGGCCTTTACAAATATCTGGATTTTGCTTCCATTAAGGGTGCTTTTGCCAAGTTAAAACAATGAAGTGAGAAGTCTTTAACAATAACCAGTTACCATATCCAGCACCCTTGCTGGAAGAAAAATATATGCAGTGTGTCAGACACTTTCTTCTCTGAAAGTAAACCTTGGACATATATGAGTATTGAGTCTGTTGCTGATTATTGTCTGAGATAATTAACAATGAATATTGACTGCTGCACAGGATTCATCTTTGGAGGAGCATCCTATAAATGAGCAGATTTCACATCACCAACAGTCCCCACAAGAACAACTATCATCCCCTGAAGTGATGAAAGCAAGTGCCATTCCTGACATTTTCTTCTCTGAGAAAAAATCTAATCTTTGACATATATGAGGATTGAGCTTCTTGCTGATGATTGTCTGAGATACAAAAACGCAATATTGACTGCTGTACAAGATTAAAGTTGGAGCATGCAAGTAGATGAGTATATTTGACATTACCAACAGTCTCCACAAGAACAAATACCATCACTGAAGTGATGAAAGCGTTTGCCATCCCTGACCACCAGTTCTCGCCCAGCAAGTTTGGAGATAAATTTGGTAGCTGTATGGCAGTCAACACAAACCCGCAGATTCTTAAAAATACGAAGTGGGGTGCCGGGGGATGTGCTTATGAGCCCAAATGCAATAGCCAATTTCTCGCTGTGGTAAGTTAAAGAATGATCCCTTCCTTCTTCCTCTATATCATGTAATATAAGCCGTCTATGTGGTACATACCCAGCGGCTTGCATCTCTTTGAATAATCTGTTTAGTTCTGCCAAAATTTCTGACAGCCTTGGATGTTCTTTATCACCAACAACAAAAGTATGGACCTTACCATCAACCTCAATCCAGGTGCACCCTGGATATTTGTACACATGCCTTTCATTTCGCATCTGTTGAATCCTGGCTTTGCTACTCCAGTCTCCAGCTTCGGCGTAAATGTTTGCTAGCAACACATAGCTAGAGACATTATCTGGATAGAATTTCAGAAGCTTTAAAGCAACACGTTTTCCCATTTCCAAATTCTCGTACATTCTGCAAGCACCTAACAACGCCATATACACAGAAGCAATAGGTTGACATGAAATTTCTTCTAATGCCACCTCTGCCTCGACAAGAAAACCAGCACGACCAAGAAGGTCAATAAGGCAGCTGTGGTGTTCCATGGTAGCTGATATACCATAGATTGGACTTAATGACTCGAAGTAAAACAAACCTTCATCCACTAGGCCCCCATGGCTACATGCTGAAAGAAGACAAACAAATGTGATGGCATCCATCTCCACACCCTCTCGTGACAGCTTTTCAAAAGTTTGGAAAGCTTCCTTAGCTCGGCCATGCATGGCAAATCCACCAAGAATTGCATTCCAAGAAAATACATCATGAATGAGCATACCATTGAACACCTTGCATGCATCTGTTATGCTCCCACATTTGCTGTACATGTCAATCAAGCAATTGGCTACAATTATGTCCGAATCGAATCCTCTTGCAGTTACTTGGGCATGAACACGCTTGCCTTCTTCCAGGGCTGCCACACTAGCACATGCATTCAAAACACCCACAAAAGTGGTGCAAGTTGTCTCGACATGTTCTTGCTGCATCTTCTTAAAAAGCTCCAATGCCTTATCCCCCTGATTACATTTAACATAGCCTACAATCATGGAATTCCAACATATGACATCGCGCATTGACATATTGGTGAATACTTTGGATGCACCCTCTACATTTCCACACTTAGTGTACATGTTGATCAATGAACTTCCCACAACAACATCTGCTTCAAATCCATGTTGAATGACTTGCCAATGCACACGTCTACCATCTTCCAGTGCTGCTAGATCGGCACATGCATTGAGGGCAGCCACAAAAGTCAAACTATCTGGCTTTACCCCTTCTTTCTGCATCTGCTGAAACATTTCTAATGCCTGTGTCCCCTGTCCACACCTTGCATAGCCTGCAATCATGGTATTCCACGAGATCACGTCTACCTTGGCCATATTGTTGAAAACTCTGGACGCATCCTCTACACTCCCACACTTGCAGTACATGTCGACGAGGCAACTCCCCACAACTTCATCTAAACCGTAATTTGTTTCAATAATCAACTGATGAATACTCTTGCCATCTTCCAGTGCTAGTATGCTAGAACATGCATTGAGCAAACCCACAAATGTAACTCGATTTGGCTCCACTTCTTCCTGCTGCATCAAACGAAAAAGTTGCAAAGCCTTCTCACCTTGCCCGCACTTAGCATACCCTACAATCATGGTATTCCAAGATACCACATCTTGGGTCAACATTCTATTGAAAACTGTGCTTGCATCTTCTATGTAGCCACATTTGCTGTACATGTCCATAAGACAATTATGTACAGCAATGTCTTGATTGCACCAGCTTTGATTGATCTGTGCATGGATATATCTGCCTTCTTCCGGTGAGATTAAGCTAGCACATGCATTCAGGACACCTAAAAATGTAACATTGTCTGGCTTCACCTCCTGCTGCATCCTTTGAAATAACTCCAAAGCCATCTTGCCCTGTGCACACTTGGCATATCCAACAATTATGGCATTCCAAGAAACCACAGTGCGTACTGGCATTCTGTCAAAGATTTTCCTTGCTTCTTCTATGTTGCCACATTTCGCATACATGTCAACCAGGCAACTCCCCACCATTACTTCTGACTGGTGCCCTTTTTGTATTATTTGTGCATGGACATGCCTGCCCATAGGCAGTGATGATACACTTGTACATGCATTGAGAGCAGCAACAAAGGTGATGCTATCTGGTTCCAAGCCTTCCTGCTGCATCTGAAGAAATAACCTAAGGGCCTGCTCACCTTGCCCACACTTAACGAGCGCTGAAATTGCGGCACTCCAGCAAACCACATCTCTTGCTGGAGTGTTATACAACACTCTCAAGGCATTTTCTACTTTTCCACATTTCCCATACATGCGAATGAGGCAACTGGCAACAAATATATCAGATTCATATCCATGTTGAATAATCTGTGCATGGACAATCTGGCCTTTTTGAATTGCAGTTAAAGCAGTGCAAGCTTTGATAACCCAGATGAAAGTGAATTTATCCGGAATGATCCCTTGTTGTTGCATTTCCTGAAAATGATGTAGAGCCTTTTCAGATTTTCCATCTTTTACATACCTTGCAATTAAGTTATTCCAAGAGAAGGCACCCTTCTTTGAAAAATCTGGAGCCATCCCAACACAGCCTCCATTCACCCAAGCAGGAGCTTGTTTTTTGTTGACCCCGAAAGAATCCTGTGGTTTCTTGTGTTCAGAATCTGGGTACCTTGCACTTGTCTAACAGTAAACTTGATCAGGCAAAAGCACATAGACCCAAAACCCTTATTTACTGCTGAAGTGGACAACTGAAACTTCACCTTATGAAGTCTGTCATCCCATTGATGTGAAGGATCTAAAAAGGAACGCTGCCCCAGATATTGTGAAGCTTTTTCCAAACCTGTGGCATGCCAGTTAATTCTACGTAAGAAATTGATCTCATATCCTATTTTTGAAAGTTACAAAACTTTCATAATACTACCCAATGTGAGACTCAATTAGTCAAACTAACCGAATTAGAGAAGATTTCATGAAGCCATGAATTCGGATATCCTACCTACTTGAGACCGGTATCTTGGATCAATAGCCATATTTGTTTTGCCTGATGCGGTATCTGAACTGCAGTCGATTGATACAAGCACCTGTGTACCGTGGTGACCCGAAATTAGGGTTTTCAGGCTTCCTCTGCCCTGTAAGAGCCAAATTCACACAAACTTGTAGAATATTTGCAGCATACCAAAAATAATCCAAACTGTGAACATGAGAGAGCTCTACCGTTGACCTACCTTGAGAGATTTCTTAGCAATCGGTAAAGAGGGATCTAAGAAGAGCCAGCGCTCTTCAGCTCTGCCCTTTCGGCCTTGCACACAAAAAAGAACGAAAATGTACCGATGAGTTATAAAATTCTTGACAACCCAGCAGAGAAATTACCCACCAGAGCAGAATTTCAGATGCAAACTACTTACAAACAGCTGCACAGAACATCATCATCAAACAGTGGCTCACCAGAGGTTTTAATGCAACTGGAACAAGGCCAAATTCTCATTCCTTCTGCTGTTGTACACCATTTGGAATCTACCATAGTAAGCCCATCAACGCGAAGATTCTTACTCACATAACCAGCAGGTTGCCCAGTAGTGGAGACCATGAAAGAAACTACTTTTCCTTCCATTGTCACTCCCCTCTTTGCTACAAGCTCCTATAAAACTTCATCATTGTTCTGTAAGTTGCATCAGAAGCAAACCAACCCATTTCAGTGGGAACAGTAGCCTCTTCACACAGTACAAGTTACAAGTAGCATGAAGAGATAGTGAGTGAAAGATATATACATGTATATATGTATATAGATGAAATACAAAAACGTTGCAAAGCTCATATCCTAGGGCATGGTAAGGGAAATAGAAAGTAGATTAGTAGAGTATTTGGTTGTAGTAGGAGAGAGAGAGAGAGAGAGAGAGAGAGAGAGAGAGAGAGAGAATGGAATGTAGGCTATTATGGAGAAAACGCGTTTCACAGCATTTTATTGGTCCACATGTGATTAGTTGACCAAAAGGTGTGTTTGATGGACATGTGACTTTCAATTTATCCCATAAATCTAATGACGCTATATATACCATGAGTGTTCTAGAACTCTACAAAGCGTGACCTTCAAGATGAAAAGCATGACAAGTTAGGGTTTCTCTAAGATTAGGTGGGGGGGAGGAGAAATATTGATAAGAGAGAGAGAGAGAGAGAGAGAGAGAGAGCAACTTTTGCACCTAGGGTGCGCTCGTGTCCACATGCTTATCTGACGATGTAGAATGTGCCTTGATGTTGGAGAGATAAGCAAAGATCTGGATGGAATTTCACAAGCATTTGCATAGTTGGATGAGGGTGCACCCCCAGCCTACACCCTCAGTCACGATCCATAATAAGCCGCACTTCAAGGTAGCCCTTTAAGGTAAGGCTACCTCGTCAAAAAAGGTATTCCAAGAACTTGCCTTTAAGCTTGTTGCATTTGTTAAAGTGCTTGAGGAGAAATCATGGTGATTTTTTCGTATATGTTGATGTAGGTATAGATATGATAAAATGTTTTGACTTTTTGGGTCTGATGGCATATGTAGTATCATAGTATGTTCACTTTAAGATTTTAGCAATTATGGTATTAGAATTTTTGTTGTTGTCAAATTCGTTATCCCAATCGGCATGAGAAGATTGAAAAGCACATTTTCACTATTTCGGCATGTAGTATCATAGTTTGTTATTTCACCCACCCAAGTTCAATTCATTGTGATCCCACTTCAAACATATGTTTTATGTTGAAATTGAGAGAATGTTCAATTTAAATTTTTAGCAATCAATAGTATTAGATTTTTTGTGTTTGTCACCTCTATATCTCAATCATCATAGCTAGAAAAGCACATTTACACATTTTCAAATTCTCAAAATGTTCAAAGTCACAGCTATTCTCCAAATTGAATCTAATTAAGGTCATGATTTACAATTGAATATGCAAACTTGTTATGATTTCTACTCAAGATTTCATTGCTCAATATTCACAAAATTAAAATCAATGTTCGTAGTTTGGAAATCACAGTTTATGAACCAATATCACAAAAGAGATAATGATCTCAAAATTAGTTACAACAGAATAGGCCACAAAAGTATTTTATATAATTTGAAAGTAGGCACAACTTCATAATCTATTTTCATAGACCACTACTTATGATATTCACAATCAGTATTCAGAGACACATGATCAATATTCAAAGCATTAACATTCAATCTTTATGGTATTTATGATCAATATTCATGATAAGTATTGATTGAATTCATGTTCAATATTTAGAATGAGCCACTTCTAGGTTAGCCCTTTAAGGCTACCTCATCAAAATAAGGTGTTCCGAGAACTGCCTCTAAGCTTGTTGCAGGTTTTAGGTGTAAATGGAAAAATAACAATATAGTGGTTGCCACATTGGTGGTTCTTTTATATATCTTCATGTAGGTGTATATGATGTAATGTTTTAACTTTTTGAGTTTGATGGTAAGGTTTTGAAGATGAATTTCGTTTGGGTAGAGGATCTTTTAGAGATTTTAGCATATTTAGTATCATGGTTTGTTCACTCTTTTAGCAATTAAAAATATCAAACTAATTGAGGTAAAACACATTTTTGTCTTGTCTATAGAATAACTTTGATTTATTCTTATCCACATATCCATTAGAATTTTAGTGTTCTACTTTCGAAACTTGTAGTGTGCACAACAGAAGATTCTTTTAGTTGTGCCCGGTTGGTGCTATACAACATCAAACCATTTTTTGAGTGATAAATCTTATAAAAAAATGTTGACATAGATAACATAGTTTTTTCATTTGATTATGTTTTATTTTTATTTTTTCATCATTATGTTTATTAAATTGCCAATCCATTGTATTGGTAATGACAATGTACTCTTGATCAATACAACCATGATAATATATATAAGTTTGGACAAAAAAGATTAAAACATTTGTTTTAAATGGTAAAATATTTGTTCCTCGAGAAAAAGACATGCAAGCTCCTACATAATCCACTACTCTTGCCTTCACTACTAAAAGAAACTTTAAGATAGCATAGGTTGCAAATACTATAACATACGAAGAGAACGATATGACATCCTTTCTAACATACAAAAAAGGAGAAATAATGAATAGGAGCTTGATGGATATGGCCAAGTGTATGTTGTATGACAGAGGGTTACCCAAGTTTCTGTGGGCAAAAGTAGTGAGTGCAGCAGCATACATCCTAAATTGGATTCCCAACAAGTTGATGAGAAACTCAACACCAAACAGGTTGATGAGAAACTCAACACCAAACACGATATGGACCGGACAGAAACCAATGACTGGACACATACGGATATTCGGGCGCAAGGCATACATTCATGTGCCAGAAGATAATTGGAAAAAATTGGATCAAAGGGGAATCACAGGCGTCTTTGTAGGAGACCCCAACAAAGCGTGGGGCTACAAATTGTATGATCTGAAAGGTGAAAGGTGGTACTATCACGAGATGTCATATTTGATGAAGATGAACACATGGCAATTGGATAGTAGCAATCATAGAAAGGTCACACACAGGTGGATAGGAGATGGAATGATTTTTCCAAATCAACGGAAACCATACACGCGATGGATGATATGGAGACAAGCCAGGAAGAAGAGGTATTCCAGCCCATCTGGGATGAGTTCATTTGCTAATGTAATGGAAATTTTTGATTCGCAGTATGAAGCTTAGTCTTTATTTGCTAAGCCAATTTTGGATTTATCTGAAATGCATCTAAGTAGTTGTGAATTGTCAATTTTTTTTTAACTTGATAGACTTAGATCAGGAGCAAATTGAGAAGAATAAGTTACTATCTGAATTTAAAGATGTCCTTCCAAAAGAATTACCTCATGGAATACCGTCGTCCAGATCGGTAGACCATAAGATTGAGCGCATTCCAGGTAGTCACCCTATCTCTAGACAAACTTACAGGTTTTTTCAGAAAGAAGTTAGATAGAGATTACTTAGCAAATTGAAAATTACCTAAAGATGAGTCATATTCAGCCGAGTAAGTCGCCTTGGGGCATTCCTATTCTTCTGAAAGCGAAGAAAGATGGAGGCTTCAGGATGTGTGTGGACTACAAAGGGTTGAATAAAGTAACTATTAAAAATAAATAAACTTTGCCTCATATGGATGATCGATCGATTAGGTGGAGCTAAATACTTCACAAAGATAGATCTTAGAACCGGATATCATCAGATTAGAATTCATCCGAATGACGTGCAGAAGACTAGTTTTTGGACGAGATTCGGTCACTATGAATTTCTTGTGGTTCCTTTCGGGTTGACGAATGCACCAGCTATGTTCCAACAAATGATGAACGATCTTTTTCATCCATATCTAGGGAAGTTTGTGGTTGTATTCTTAGATGATATTCTCATCTACAGTAGAACACTTAAGGAGCATTTGAGTCATCTTAGTACTATCTTAGATATTCTCAGACGAGAGAAATTCTACGCTAAGGAATCTAAATGTGTGTTCTTTAAGCATGAGTTGTTGTACCTCGGTCATAAGATCACCCGTAGTGGGTTGGAGATTGACGAGAGTAAGGTCAAGACAGTGCTTGAATGGTCAATACCAAAAATGGTAAGAGAAGTTAAATCTTTTCTCAGTTTTATAGTTTTCTTTCGTAGGTCAATTGAGGATTATGCTAAAGTGGCAGCACCCTTAAATAATTTGACTAAAGGCAGAGTTAACAAAAATAAAAAGAGAGGTCAACCTGGTGAGCCTATTGAGTGGAATGATGAATTGAACCAATGCTTTGAGAAACTCAAACAAATGGTTGCTACAGCTCCTGTTTTACAGATCGTGAATCCTGATTTACCTTACGTCGTATGAACTGATGCACATGATTCGGCAATAGGGGCAGTTCTTCTACATGATTATAGGCCGATAGCGTTTGAAAGCAAGAAACTCATGAGGCCTCAGTTGCGTTATACAACTCAGGAGAAAGAGTTATTTGTTGTGATTCATGCACTTAAAATCTGGAGGCATTACCTTTATGGTAGTCAGTTTATAGTGTCTACAGATCACCAACTCTAAAGTACTTTTGTAATCAGAACAATCTAAGGGGTCGTAAAGCTCGCTGGGCTGAGCTCATGTAGGAATTTGATCATGAGATGCGATATGTCAAGGGCAGCTCTAACCAAGTTGCGGATGCGCTTAGTCAGATTGGTGAATTAAATGAACTTTCATTCACCCAGATTTCCACTGATCTATATCTTTCACTGAGAGGAAAGTGTGAATCAGATTCTCATTTTGGTCCCATCTGGAAGATGGTGGAGACAACAAAAAATGAGAATGGAATAGAGATTTACTCACATGGGTCTCAGGTTTCTAAGAAAGATAATAAAATATCGTAATAGTTCTCTATCTGAGGTGGGTTACTATTTCGGAATGGAAAAATTTGTGTACCAGTGGATGATGAATTAAAGAAAAATATTCTTTATGAGTGTCATGACGTTCCCTGTGCAGGTCATCCGGGTATACACAAGACTTTGGACTTGGTCAGAAGAGTTTATTGGCCAAAACTAATCAGACTATGGAGGATATGTTGAGAACTTATGTGTCTCACAGGCAATCTCAGTGGAAAAATTACATTCCTTTAATTGAGTTTGCTTATAACAGTAGAAAACATTCTGCTACTAGTTATAGTCCATTTATGCTTATGTATGATTTTCAATCTGGATCCCCGATAAATGTGGAGACAAAGTCTATTAAGATCTAGAAAGTTGCAAATTTTTTGCATGATATTCGTGAAATGTTGCAAGTGGCCCGTAATTGTATCCGAAGTGCTCAGGATAGAACTAAGCACTATGCCGATCTTAAAAGGTCTCCCAAAAATTTTAAAGTTGATGACTGGGTATATCTTAGAATACCTAAGGATTCTAAGACTATAATTACAAGGAAGCATTATAAATTGTCTACGAAATATTGTGGACTGTTTTGGATTATAAAGAAAATTGGTTCTTTAGCTTACGAACTAGATCTTCAGAACAAGACTACAACTCACCCTGTGTTTCATGTAAGTCGTTTAAAATTAAGTTTACATGAAGGTGACGTAAAGGTACTCAAAACCAGAGATAAACAATTGAGAAATCGTTCTATCTCTAAGTGCTTGATCAGGTGGAAGGGACGGATTGAGGATGATGATTCATGGGAGAGGGTCAAAAGCATAAAGAAGAATTTCCCTAGTTTTCATTTCTAGAGATAGAAATGGTTTAAGGGGGGAATAATGTTATGTCCATGTCCTGTACAAGGAAATCAGACATTAAATGCTATTTTCAGATCCACACATGTGAAATATAGTAGCTTACTATTATTGTTTGGACAACAACAATATTTTATGTTTAGATCTATTAGATTTTGCATCTCAATCTTAGTGTAGATGCTAATTTTTCTACATTGGCAAGATTGGTGAGTTGTTTTTTTGTAACCAAAGATCAATTATAGGTTTGGATCTAAATGGATCCCAAATCTTTTCACAATCTTGGTATAGGATCTAATGGTGGAATTGCTTGGATGTGGGTGTGAAGTTTCTATCTTCTTGTTTCTTCTTTTTGGTGGGTTTTGGTTATGGGTTGATTCTCTTCCTGTATCTTGGTTTCTTGGCTTATCTAGGATTCTATGGCTCTAGATCTTCTCTTTTTGAGGTTGATTTCTCAAGGGAGGTGAACAATGAAAGGGAAATCCTACCTAATGGATCCTAATGATCACTCCAAAGCGATTTCTAATACCTGTTTTGCAAATGTGTGATTTTAAGGATCTTTCAAGAGTGTGATAGCATGATTGAACAACATCAAACAAGCATCCATTCATATACAATCAATCATACACAAGTAAAAAAGGAGGGCTTCACAATGCAAGAAGCGTAGGAGAAGGAGGCGCTTGTCTGATATGGCCAATTTGAGTGTTGGAGATGCTAAGGGTGATCTAGGCAAAAGCCTTGCCATCCCTTAGCTTCCATTTAGATATGGCTTGCTCATCGACATTGGGAAGTAGTTCGACTCCAGCGACTATCTCCCATAGTTCTTTGGCCATCAAGACTACCTTCATCTTAAACTTCCAAAGGAGGTAACCTGAATCATCTAATCTGCCTATTATTACAACAAACTGTGATTGTGAATCCATTTGAAAGTCAAAGAATTAAGCAGATAGTAGATTATATGACAGGAAACAATTACAATTTGTGTCCACAATATAAATAAGCTCTATGACAATATCAAATAGTAGAGACTATAGAAACTATAGCTCTAATACCATGCTCAAAATCAGAGCAATGTCAGATTTCTCGGTGCGTGCACAACGTCTACCAGTAAAGGTTCCGAGGCAAACGCAAAAGAAATGCGCTTTTTGCGGGAGCGTTATTAGATCAACAGCTAGAGCTTATTATCAACACAAAACTATTAGTCATAGGAATATTTAATCTATGAAATCGATGAATCAGAATAGAATGATAATGCATTCTACCAAGTACTAGACGATTCAGATTGCTGGAATAAAAATTCCATGATTGTGGATAGTCAAGTCTGAATTCAGATACAAGGCACGTTCTTCCTGAAACAATACTCTAGTATATCAAAGAGGAAGAGCAAATTATTGCGCTATTGTTTTCTATTGATCATGACTCTATCTTGCACACTTGATTTAATAATGATCTACTGATCTTATCATTACAATGACAAATGTACATGAGAGCAGTCAGTGATGCATGATTAGTGGAGAGAAGAGTGGATATTGGGCACCGTCGTCGCTTTGGGCTGTAACCGCCTTGCTCTGTTAGTGACCTCTAATTAAGGTTTGTACTTTACAAAAATGGATTAAGGCACCATGCTGCTAAGTCAATTTAGTTGAGAAGTTGAAAACTTCGATGTTGAGCTGCTTTTGAGAAGTGTCGATGACTTCGACATCGGAGTTGCTCTTGAGAAGATGTCCATGACTTTGATGTCAGAGACGTCGGAGACCTCGATGTCGATGACGTGGATGTCGAGCTTGCTCTATTTTTGAATAATGGCCTTTGATTATCAGACACTTCGGGCACTTTGGACACTTCAATGTCAGGAATGTCAAGGAAATATTGTCATCGACTTTTCTTGTATTTTAGCAGGTTGTGTGACATTTCAATGTGTTTACATGCAACAAATGAATGGATCTAGATTAGTGAAGAGATAAGGGATGGAGAAATAAAGGATCCAACATCTCAAGATCGCGATACTTTCTCACTTTCATTGATGATTACAGCCAGATGACAACAATATACTACATAAAAAAAAAATTAGAAGTGTTTGATGCCTTCAAGAAATTTGTGGCATTTGCTAAGAGACACACCTCCAAGAAGTTGCAGACAATCAGGTCAGCCGACAATGGAGGCGAGTATTCAAGCAAAGAGTTTTTGAGCTTCTGCTACGACAGAGGAATAGAGCAATAGTTCACACCTGCTTACACACCACAATACAATGGTATAACAGAAAGAAAAAATAGGACGCTAGTCAAAAAAGTGAAGTGCATGATAACACAAGCACAACTACTGAGTCAATTTTGGGCCGAGGCAATTGCTGCTGCTGTACATCTATAGAACAGATCAACAACGACAGCCCTGGAAGACAAAACACCATATGAAATGTGGACTATGTGTAAAGCTTGATCTGTCATACGTACATGTTTTTGGATGTGCAGCATACATGCACATACCAAAAGGAAAGAGAAGTAAGCTCGACAAAAATTCGGAGCTAACAATCATGGTTGGATACTTGAACGGATCACAGATCTACTGACTCTACAACCCAATCTCAAAAAATGTGGTGGTGAGTAGAGACATGAAATTCGATCAATCGACCTTTCTTGGAACAAAGGAAGCACACTACTGCCAATTCAAGAGGGAGATTGAGGATAAACATTGACACAGAATGTCAAGCCACAAACTCTAGAGCAGGAAGCTAAAGATAAACTTGATGAAGAAAAAGAAGAACAAACAAATCAACAGCGATAAGTCGCACCCAGAAAGTCAACAAGAACAAGAAGATAGCCTGAACGATACATCGACGACCTGCAGTGGAGTGAAGACACATATGTCGAATATTGCAGCTTCACTGATGAACTGACGACATATCGAAAAGCTATCCATAGTCAAGAGGGAGAATCTTGGAAGCAAGCAATGTCAGAGGAGATGGAATCGATGAGGCTGAATCAGGCATGGACATTAGAGCCACTACCCGAAGGAAAGAAAACTGTCGACTGCAAATGGGTATACAAAAGAAAGCTAAGGTCATATGGAAGTGTCAGATGCTACAAAGCCAGACTTGTCGCCAAAGCCTACATGTAGAAGTATGGTGTTGACTATTTCAACACATACTCGCCTATGGTCAAGATGACGAGTATTCGACTGCTCCTCACGTATGTGACAAAATAGGATCTGGAAGTACACTAGATCAATGTCAAAACCACCTCCATAGAGACCTAGAGGAAGAGATCTTCATAAAGTAGCCTGAAGGATTTGAAGACCCGAACAATCGGGAGTACGCTTGTCGGCTACACCGATGTATCTATGGTCTCAAGCAGGCATCGCAAGCTTGGTACAAGAAGCTCGACAATCTTCTGAAGTCCCTATGATTTACTCCTACAACATCTGACTATAATGTATATATAAAGAGTATAGAAACTAAATTTGTGACTGACAATTTTTGTAGATGACTCTTTAATGGTTGTAGATGATGCTAGAAGTTGTCATACAATAGAATGTAATTTTATCATTGAGAAAGAGTGTTAGAAATCAATGATAAACTTCATTGTTACTGTTTGCGATGTACTTTATTGTTGACAACTGCTACCAGCTGTAATTAGTTGTGAGCTACATCACTTTCTACTTTTGGCCTACTCATGCTCTTACATATGTACTTGCACAATTTGCCTTTAATGCCAAAAATGGCCCATCACCTACTCACACATGGATAGATGTCTATAAAACTTTAAGTACCCTTACTCAACATGAGATGATTTTGCCTATTTTCCACATGTGGGAACATGCTCCACACGTGTGAGATTTTCTCATATACAATAATCGTAAAATAACCAAGCTAGATTTTGCCAATTTTTCACACAATCCAGCAAACAAAATCACACTAACTTTCTTGAATGAGTGTACATGAGGATACTCTACAAAGAGCTCCTTTCTAGCTTGCAGGCTGTGAATTCCACTAGAACAAAAAATTCATAAAAATCTATACATTGAATATCAAAATCTGCGGGGTCAACAAGTGTAGTTGCTTGAATTTTTTTTGTTTCGTGAATAACGAGATCTCATTTTAGCAACAACTCTACTCAATGGCTCAAGATTTATTCTAGCCCCTGGTAAATATAGATTGGAAGCTTGGGGTTGAAGTTTCTTCAAAATCCTAGGGCCTGTGCCTTTGGGAGTCATTGTTATGAATTTTCTTGGTTTAGATTGGGGGGAAGATGAAGCATCGGGGGTTCTCTCCAAGATATTACATTTTCTCTTGGGCGTTGAAATTAACCTTATTCTTGTAGAAGGAATAGGTGTCTGGGAGTCTTTTTGAGAGGAGGAAGCCAAGCTCTTGTGAGAGGATAACAATTTCACTGATTTTGTAAGAACATAGTCCTTTTTTTTCCCAAGGCTTCAGCCACAATCACTATTGTAACTTCAATGTCTGAAAAACTGTCGGAAAGAGGTGTGCAGAAGATAGGTTGAACTCGAAAAAAAATGAACTCGAAAGAAAATAATTTGAACGTCTAGAAAAAAAAAATTTCGTGCATGGCGGAATAAACTATCTTTCTCTTTCTCTATGCATGACTACGCCTACCAATTTCAAACGAAACAATAGTGATAGAAATCACCTTCGATTTTATAGTAGCTAACTTTGAAATTATCGGTACTATAGTGATTACATAGCCAAACAATAATGCATTGAATTATCCGATAAATAATTTGTCGCGAAACACTAGACAAATAATTAGTCGTCGCGAAGAACTACAGAAATGCATACATTCTGAGACGAAGCTGAACGCAATAAAAGATAATATTGATTCAGTATGAAAACAAAACAGAAGTAAATGAGTACAATAAGTTGTGGATTGAAGCCGCGTACTCTATGCTATCTCTGAGCGGCTAAATATAAACGTCTTAATTAAGTGCAATGCTAACAATAGCGCAATAGCAATTTCTAAAACAACTTTAAGAAGTGAGCTAGAATGCTAAGAGTGTTCAAGCTCGTAGGCTTGAGAGAGAGAGAGCTAACTATTCACATGCTTGCTGATCTGATCATTACTTGAAAATGTATGAATATGAATAGCTATAGATACTAAGCAATTAGTTCATCAAATGCGATCACCAGTTGGCTGGTGTCCGCTGGCATGGTGATGCCACGAAATTGCTAAATATTGAATATCAACCTAAGTATGGCATGCTATACTCGAAAATGAAGATATGAGCTAGATAAATATAAATCATGAAGAGGGCTAAGTCATTTTTCGAGAATATATCTCCTAAAGACTTGCCTTGTATTTAAGGGCGAGACCTCTAGAAGGGAAACATTGCCTTGGATAAGCCTTTACTAGGTCATCTACGTGAAATGACTAAATATGAATCAACATATTAAACTAGAGTAATTTCAACTCTTAGTTAAATATACCTCTTATGGTATAATTGAACATACATTCAACCTAATTGTTAACTAGACCTTTTCACGGGAGCGACGCACATGTAGTTTTAGAGGTGTGTATTTTCGCTCCATAGAACATAGATTGATCACACGCTTCAGTCTGGATCATCGAGAGATGAAGAGTTTATGTATTTGTGAGAGGTTGAAGAAGTGAATAGAAAATTGAGGATTACTCTCTCTTATCTCTGCTCTCCGCACTGTTGAGTGATCTTGAGTCTAGCAATCTCTATTGCATTACATGAATTACTCTTTGGACAGACAGACTCTCTAGCGCATTACAGTCATTTGTTGTATGTCCGTAAATATGCTCTAAGGAACTATCTTAAAATCATCTTATTCGTCTGTCGCGAATACATTCTTTTCGGCACTCGAATAAAGTCTACATTTGGTACAGTCTAGCACAATTATTGATACAACTGTATGTATACATCTGAGATGATATCCCTGTTTGAGGAATTGAGTCTTTGATCTATGTTCTTGCTTGTAACTAACATAAGTTTCTAACGTACTCTAAAACTATTTGTGCTCTTTAACCATAACCTTGGACTTAAGTTGTTGAGGACTTCTGTCTAGAAACGAACAGTTCACGAATACGATTACCTGATTATCTGCACAAACACGAATACATCGAACATTTCTCAACTCTCTGTTGACACCTTAATCAGCCGAAGTGTACTATTGTTGTACTACTATGAAAACATCTCACCTATAGAATGCATTTCGTTCGATTTGATATAGGCAAGACTGTTGTTTTGGAATTATTAACACTATGCACCCCCAACACAAGTAAAACTGGTTACTTTCTAATTTCTATTGACAACCAAAATAATTATTGAATCCACTTCACTTGAAATAAGTCATAATTGTACCAAAAACATAACTTTCAAACACTATCTTCTGAGGCTTCGACACTATTTACTACAAGATCTATATTAACCTTGTTGGTATAGTACGACATATACCAATTTTTGTCGCCATTGTCGGGGATAGCAAAACTGACACTTCCATCTCCATCCCTAGTGTATGTCAAATAGAGAATCCCGATTAGAACGATACTGTAAGCTTAGAGAAGATTTTTTACAAAGACAGAGTGAGAGTGCAAGTCGAAGAAATCTCGACGAGATCACTATCCAGTTACTTGAACTCCTAATTAGTTTCAGATTAGGAAAGTTTGCATTATCATCATGCATGTGTCCATTACACTTTGTGCATGCCTTGCATATCACTATGGATCACTTACAATTAATGCATGTGAATTGCCACGAGTTTCTACAAGCATGACTTTGCCAATTCTAAGTCCACAAACTATATGCAAGTTGTATTCTTCAATCTAGACATTACATAACCATGTAGCTTGAGCTCTATGTAGGCCAAACTTGGCATTTTGCATTTATGAGCTACATACTTGCATGGTACAACATTTTTAGCAAGCCAAGAAATCAATATGGATTGTTTTTTCAATTTTAACACTCCTCCTAGAAATAATCTATATTGATTTGAACATGGATCTTGGTATAACTCCAAGATTGGCTCTATGCTTGATGAAGGAACTTTTGCTCAAAGTTTTGAGAGCATATCAGCAATACAAGATGATGTGTCGATGTGCTCCAAATTGATTTCCCCTCCAATGAGCTTCTCTCTCACGAAGTGATGTGCAACTTCGATATGCTTGCTCCTTGCATGGAATATCGGGCTGTTGGCAAGGGCTTGGGCTGAAACGTTGTCACACATGATCATAGGTAGATCCTCTTCCAAGATTATCTTTAGTTTTACTAGTAACCTCTTGATCCAAAGCACTTCCTTTGTTGTTGTAGTGAGTGCCTTGTACTCAGCTTCACATGATGAGAGTGATACAATATCTTGCTTTTTGGAAAGCCAAGATATCAAGTTTCCTCCAGGATATATGACATAAGCACTTGTATATTTTCGATCTGCTCTATCACTTGCAAAATCCGAGTCAGAATAACCAATAGTAGAATGATCTTCACTTTTATACAATAAACCAAAATCAAAAGCTGAAGATATATATCTAAGCACTCTCTTGGCCACTTTCCAATGATAGATAGTAGGATTTTGCATAGCTTGGCTCAACTTATGAACACTAAAGCTTATGTCAGGTCTAGTTATTGTGATTCAAATTAAGGAGCCTATAAGACTTCTAAAAAGTGTGATGTCCACGAAGGATCTTTCATCACCTTTGTTAGAGTCCTTCACATTTTGCTCCATAGGTGTTTCTATACTCTTACAATTCAACATATTGAACTTTTTTAACATTGAAAGAGCATACTTGGATTGACATACAAAAGCTTTTTCTTTAAGAAAGTCAATCTCTAATCCTAGAATATAGTGAATTTTTCCAAGCTCTTGCATCTTGAACTCTTTCCAAGTGCAATCTTGGTTTCCTCAACTAACTTGATACTACTTTCTGTCAGAATGATATCATCAACATAAATAAGAAGAATGACAATATCTTTATCAAAAAACTTGACATATAAGGAAGGATCATAGTTACTAAGATTAAATCCTAGTGACTCAAGAAAGGTGTTAAGTCAAGAATACCATGACCTTGGAGCTTGCTTCAATCCATATAAACTTTTGAAGAGCAAGCAAACTTTCTCTTTGTCGTGGATGAACCCAATAGGCTGATCCATATAAATCTCTTCTTCTAGATACCCATTTAGAAGTGCATTAGAGACATCTAGTTGAAGAACTTTCCAATTGAAAAAACAAGCAAGAGAAATTATGATTCTAATTAGTACCATCTTTGCAACTGGGGCAAAGGTCTCCTCATAATCAAGTTTATAAACTTGAGCAAAACCTTTAGCACAAAGCCTAGCCTTGTACTTGTTGATTGTGCCATCTTGATTATACTTGACTCGAAAAACCCACTTGCAGCCAATGGTGTGCTTGTTGGATGGAAGATCCACAAGCTCCCATGTCTTATTGGCCATCAAAGCATTATATTCCTCCTTCATAACCCAACGGGGTTGGCTCAATTGGTTAGCTTGGCATCCAAAGTTTCTTTGGTCCCAGGTTCGAGCCTCCCCTTGGAAACCAAGAAGCATATTCCTCCTTCATGGCAAGGTACCATTCCTTCGAGTTGAGTGCATCATATACATCCTTCGGCTCCTCATGAGAAATAAAATAAGCACAACTAGTGGAGTTGATTTCCACTTGCTTGCCTCTATCTTCATAGGTAAGCCTTCTAGGCTCGGATCTTTCTCTTTGAGATCTCCTTGGTGAAAAGATTCGAGGTGAATCCTCCTCAATTCTCGGCCCCATCTCTCCATGATAGTCTTCAAGGGTGATGATTGGAGTATCTTTGTGAGAATCTTTGAACTCGGCCTCCTCAAGAATGTATTTTTGATCTTCATGGAATATAACATCTCTACTCTCAATTAGAGTTGAGGTAGAGGGAACATAGATTATGTAAGCTTTCTTGTTGGATGCATATCCAACCCATGATCCCTTTAATAGAATTAGGATCATCTCTTTTCCTTCTTTCCAAGGGCACATGAACAAAGCAAGTACAACCAAAAACTCTAAGGTGATCTACCTTAGGTTTCTTCTTAAACCAGACTTCAAAAGGTGATTTTCCAACAAGTGCATTGTGAGGTAATCTATTACACAAATAGTTTGCACAATTTATAGCTTCACCCCAATATTCAATAGGCAAAGAAGTTGCTACTCGAACTGCTTTAGCACATTCACATAAAGATTTGTTTTTCCTCTCGACTACTCCATTTTGACATGGAGAATAAGCACAAGCAAACTCTCTCTTTATTCCTTCACCTTCACAGTATTCATGAAACTTGTTGGAGATGTATTCACCTCCTCCATCACATCTTAAATCTTTAACTTTAAAAGAAAACTATTTCTCAACATAAGCTTTGAAGATTAGGAAGTGATAAAAAACCATTGCCTTTGAAGAAAGTAGATACATCCAAGTATATCTAGTAAAGTCATCAATAAAGGTGACAAAACATGTTGCACCACAAATACTTTTAGAAGAGGAAAAATGTACATCTGAGTGTATAAGCTCCAAAGGACGAGTAGTCTTTATAAAAGACTTCTGATATGGCTTTCTGTGTGACTTTGCAATGGCACAAGCCTCACAAGGCTTGAAATCTTTAGAAAGAGATTTTGGAAGACCAATAGCCTTCACCTTCTTAACCATAGAAGACATAGATTTAAAATTAGGATGACCCAACCTTCTATGCCACAGCTCCTCCTTAGATAACAAAGCAACTTCACAAAGGTTTGCATTCTCATAAGAATTCAGCTTAAAAATTCACCACATCTAGATCCATCAGCAAGGAGCTCTTTATTTTTCTTGATAAAACAAGTATTGGAGTTGAACTTTACATCACAACCATTATCAAGCAACTTTCCCACACTAATTAAGTTCTTTGTGAGTTTTGGAATGAAAAGAACATTAGAAAGTGCAAGAACTTTTGAAGAAGCAAGTTTCAAAGGAATGTTGCCAATTCCTTCTATTGGGCACTCATGATCATTAGCAGTATAAATAGATCTCTTGAGTCCTTTGTAAGGTAAGATTGAGTCAAATGATTCCTTTGAACAGCTCATATATGAAGAAGCTCCACTGTCTATGTACCAAGCTCCATCTTTCTTGAAAGGTGATGAAGAAAAACTGGACACCATGAGTGATCCTTCTCCATCACTTGCAACAAAATCTTCTTCAATCTCTTTGGAGAGATTAGCTTGCTTGAGTTGGTTTTTCTTCTTGAAGCAATTATAGGCATAGTGCCCCTTCTTGCCATAGAAGAAACACTTCACTTTCTTCTTCTTGGTCTTTGAGTTAGAAGGATGAGATGTATCATCCTCTTCACCATCTTTGTCTCGATCTTTGGCTTTGTCTTTGTTGGATGCTTGAGAGAACTGGTTCTTACTCCTTCCTTTCTGCTTGCCTTTGACAAAGAGGGCTTTGTCACTTCCACCATGCTCGAGGTTGTTCATCCTGGAGAGTTTATAGCTTTGTCTAGATTCTTCAGAACTAAGAATTCCTTGGAGAGTTTCTAGATTAGGCAACTCCTCTTTAATAGCAAAAGACTGAACAAGAGATGACTCTCAAATATTCCACAAAACAAGTTATCTAGATTAGACACACAAAGTGGATTGAGACACTTTGGCTAGTCTGAATCCTACTTTTGGCACGTGTGAAATGCTTCAAAAGAAAACTTAAGCAAAGACACACAAACATGCCTTTTAAAGGTCTACTACTAAATCTTTCATATGTTCAATGTAGCATGCCGAATATTGTTGAGATCAAAAAGGAGTCAAGAAAGATTGAGGAGGAGCAACCTCAAATTGCAAGTGCTTCAAAAAGGTCATCTAGAGCAAGGAATGAGTCTATGAGCCTCACTTACTATGAGAATGGAAAACAAAAATTTAGGTGGTATGCAATATGGTATACACTCCAACACTTTCATTTTTTTTAAGGAACCATTTTTCTTTGAACTCAATGATAGAATTACATTCTTCTATTCCTAATAGAGTAAGAAACTTTTCAATATAAATCTACCTGATCACTTAGTAAAAATATCTGCCATTTGATCTTCAGATTTACAAAAAACAAGATCAATGAATCCATCAAGAATTTCCTCTCAACAAAATGATAATGTATTTCGATGTGCTTGGTTCATGCATGTAGAACTGGATTTTTGCAAGGTGAACGCAGCTTTGATTGTCGGCAAGATAAGTAGTCGTATCCACCTGTGGTTGACCTAAATCCACAAGCAATCTTCGTAACCATATCGCTTCTTGTGTAGCAATGCTGAGTGCTTGATATTCAGGTTTCCTCAAGGATAAGGCTACTATAGGTTACTTTTTGTTGCTCCATGAAACTGCAAGCTGCACCATAATTGAATGTATGACCATTGATAGAATCTTTTGTCATCAATATTACCAGCCCAATCGGCATCTATATAACCTACCAAGATTGGCACTTCTGGCTAATCATACTTCAAACCAAAAATTCTATGTCCCTCAAATGTATCTTAGAATAAGTTTAGTAGACTTTCAGTGAGCTTGATTAGGATCTTGCAATAAATTGACTAACAACACCAACAACATAGAAAATATCAGGTCGCATGTGTGTCAAATAAATCAAACTACCCACCAATTGCCTATATAAATAAGCATCCACTTCCTCAGAATTCATCATGTGCAGTAGCTTCGTGTTGACAACCATAGTGTGCCCAAAGGCTTACAATCCCGCATATTAAAACTTATAAGGCAAATCTCATGTATATTTGCTTTGTTTAAGAAAAACCACATCTTCCCTTTTTTCATACTAGACAATAGTACAATAATCCTAGATCGCTCAAGTCAAAGCATTAGAAAGATTTGATTTGATTTCATCAATTAAGCTCTAATTACTTTCATGTAATAACACAATGAAAACTATATCTGAATCTTGACTTAGAATGTAAAGATTAGGATCAGCATCACTCTTTACAATTCTACCTTTGCTTGAAGTGTTCATCAATGCAAGAGAATCCTCGCCAATGTGGTGCTTGCTTCAATCATAGACTAGCCTTGTTGAGCTTACAAACAAGATGTTCTCTCTTTGGCTCAAACAAATCCATAGAGGTTTGTACTAAGTATACTTCTTCATCCAATACTCCATTTAACATCCCATTTGTTGGATCTTCCACCCATAGAAAGCATAAATAGCAATGATAGAACGTATAGTTGCCATCTTAGGTACAAGTGCACAGGTTTTCTCAAAATCAATGACTTCCTTGCTGCTCAAATCCTCTCACAACCAACCGTGCTTTGTACTTGTTGAGTTGCCCATACCGCTCCGTATTTGATCTTATAAATCCATTTGCAACTGATAGAGGTGTCTTACCATCAAGTAGCTCAAACCAATTTCCACGTCCTATTTTTTTATATGGCTTCCCATTTTTGTTTCCATAGCTGCACGCCACTCCTTGTGCCTTCTTTGCTTCATCAAAAAATTTTGGTTCTTGGTCTTGAGCACATAATCCATTAGGGCTAGCTAGATCATCTCTAATCTTGTAGGAGGTTATCAATTTCTACTTGATCTTCTGAGCTCTCCCTGCTCGCATAGATTTGGGAGTATCTAATCGAATACTCTCAATGCGAAATATCAGTTTTCTTCCAATAAAAGCTTCATGAGGTGTACTTACCTTCCACAGATTTGGCAGGCACACCGATTCAGGATGCCTGTGTAGTTGTGCTGCAAGCTTCTTTCCAAAGGTTTTTGGTTAACCCTTGCTTTTGAGCATCGTCCTTGCCATCTCAACAATAGATCTATTCTTTCGTTCTAGAACTCCATTTTGTTGTGGTGAATAAGGTGTTGTAGTCTGCCTCTTGATCCCTTGATTTTTGCGTAATCAATAAATTTTGTCAAAAAGTACTCACCACCTCCATCAATCTCAAAGTCTTGATGCAACAATCCTATTTGCTTTTCAACTAATGCCTTGAATTCCTTGAACTTAGCAAAAGCATCTAATTTCTTGCTTATGAATTAAATTCAAATGCACATGCTATAATCATCAATGAAAGTAATAAAGTAATCGAAGCCACTAAGAGATCTAGTCTACATAGGTCCACATAGATCATTGTAGACAGATCTAGGATGCCCCATGGCTCTCCTTGCTCACTTTTAGGAAACCTCTCTTTGTGTTGTTTTCCCATAATGCCAAACCTTCATAGATTGATAGCAGACAATCCAATAACTAGATTATCTCTTTTTGATATCTATAAATTTTGAGCAGCTAATATGACCAAATCGTTAATGCCAAAGATCACTTTGACTATCACAGTGCTTACCATAGCTTGAGCAAAAGACCTTGCATTCAATTTATAGAGTCGATTCCTGTTGATTCTAGCTCCTATAGCAATCACTTTGTAGTAATTCTTGATATGTTTGACAAGAACTGTCACTGTCAAGCTCAACCTTGAGTTGTTGATTAACCATCATCCCAACAGATAGTAGATTGTTAGCTAAGCCATGTACATATTGCACATTGCTTATTCGCTTTATCATCCCACTGGCTAACTTCACTGGCACCACTCCAAATCCTTTAACATATAACAATTGGCCATCAACTTGTCCAACTTCATCTCCATTGTGGATCTCCTTGATTTCCGAAAACCACTCCTTCCTAGAAGTCATATGCTTGGACAATCCACTATCGATGTACTAGGTATCCTTGGCTTCATCACTTGTCATTAATGATGTAATGAACTCTCACCTGTATTATCTTTATATTGATCATCATCGTATTGATGTTGATCAGCATAGTTGTCTTCATAATGGTCATCATCAAATTGATGTTGATCATCATAATTGTCTGCTTGCCATTTTCCTTTTTCCTTTGTGCTATCTCCTTTTGTTTCTTGAAGCATTCACAGCTCCCAATGGCTAGGTTTTGTTGCAGTATCTACAATTTCCAGTTCTATTTCGCTTGGAATAGTCGTGTCCTTGACCTTAACCTTCCATTCCAATTGCCTCAATTCGGACTATCATTGACTTGCTCATGAAATTGTTGAAAATGATCCCGACTTGAGTTTTTTCCCTCTCGATTGATATCTTCCACAACCAAATCTTCACCTCGTCTTCTAACTTCAAGAGCTTGATCATAGCCCCTATTATTATGATATGAATCCGAAATGTAGGGAATAATTGCATCTCTAATTGATAAGTTGATGACATCCTGTGCTTTTCATTTTCTCCTATCAAATGCTCGTTGATCTTCTTCAATCACTGGCCTTGTCTCTTCACCTGTCACAATCTTCCCATAGCTCATTTCCCATGAAAATGTTTCTCAGTTTGAATTTCCAAACTGCATAGTTGCCAGCTCCTTCCAATTTGCTTGACTCATTAAGGGCACTCTCGCTTAGAGTTGCCATTACTGGGATAGATGAGTCTGGATCACAAAAAAATGACTCAATCTAAGCACACACAAGCCTATGGTAGGCCTATGTGGCTTGCCATGTGGCAAACCCCAAGCCTATGGTAGGCCTATGTGGCTTGCCATGTGGCAAACCCCAAGCCTGCATGGTTTGCCATGTGGCAGGCCTACATGATAGGCCACAATGAGGTGAGTTGTTTTCTTTATTTGCACCCCCTCCCCTCCCTTTCAAAAAATAAAGAGGCCCCATCCCTGGCCCCCACAAAAAAGTTTTTTTTTTTTTGGGGGGTGGAGGGCTTGTGTGTATGGGTGGGAGTGGAGGGAGGAAGGGAAGGATTTAGCCTCTCCACCCATTTTTTTTTTTAGGGGGGGGAAAGGGCTACATTCTCCCACCCTTGTCTCCCCCCATTTTTTTGAGGGGATGGAGGTGGGCCTTGGCACAACCCCCTTTACAGTTTCCACTCTCTTGACAATATGGAGGGGCACACGCAATGCGTTGTCTCACAAAAAACTTGAAAATGAAAAGAATGTTGGGTTGGGGGGGGGGAGATGGGTAAGTAGATCACATCAATCATCCACTTTGAGCATCATCCACACGTCTCGACCACAAGTCGCCACCCAAATTGTCAGCCGCCCATCAACGACAATGTATATGTATATATGTATCTGTGTGTGTGTGTGTGTGTGTGTGTGTGTGTGTGTGTGTGTGTGTGTGTGTGTGTGTGTGTGTGTGTGTGTGTGTGTGTGTGTGTGTGTGTATATATATGTATGTATGTATGTATGTATGTATGTATGTATGTATGTATATATATATATATATATATATATATATATATATATATATATATATATATATATATATATATATATGTACTAGTAAAGAGTGCCCATCGTTGACGGGTAAATGGCGGCCGATGATTTGAAAATTCAATATGTCGTTGATGGGTGATGATTTTTCGACCTAGCTTTTGGCCGATGATCTAGTGGGTATGCTCGTCGTTAATGGCGATCTGGGTACAACCGATGATTTGGATGGCCGATGGTTTAGAAAGAAAGTTGATGGTCATTGACAAATGGCAGATGAAGTCGAATGTGGCCGCACCTTTACACTGGCCAATATTGGTTACAGACAATATTGAGTTTCGACCAATATTTTGGCTTGCGACCAATAGTCTATGTGCGGCTGATTCACATGGGTCGGGATGCATGTTGGGGTGGAGTACGGGTGTGCATTATCACTCTCACACTTTACACACTTGAGAGAGAGAGAGAGAGAGAAATAAAATCTACGTGTGTGTGTGTGTGTGTGTGTGTGTGTGTGTAAAAAAAAAAGGCTTGTATGTGTTGTTGTATGAATTGACAAACAATAAGGTCTAGGTGTAACATAGGGGAGTGCCCGACCTTAGGTTCAACACTTGTCTAATTAATCAGCTTAGAAAAGAGTGGGTTCAACACCAAATTTTAGGATATGTAAGGGCTTAGGTAGTGCGATGGGAAATTCTTAGGCAATAAGGCCACTTGGAATTCTAGATGCTTGGTAACGATAGAGCAAAGCAAGATTTGAAATTTTATTGTATCAAATTTGTTTTCATTTTAGACAAACTATTATATTGAATTTGTAAAGTTTTTCAAATACATTTTGAAAACCATCTTTTGTTTTGAGAATGTAGTACTCACCCCCACTTTAGATCATTTACTTCTATCTATTTTTTTTGTGAGCATTGAAGAAAAAGCGTCGAATTGAAATTATATCCTGTCAAAAAGTCCTAATTTTAGACAAAATTGTTACCTAATCTCAAAAGTTCTATAAAAATTCTGAAAATTTTGTCTTTGAGCACTCCATATTTGAGCTAATTTTCATACAATACGTGGGTACCAAAATACCAGTGCTCGGGAAGATCAGCGAAGTATAGGAATGGAATTGGAATAAATTCTCAAAAATAAGTATCATAACATCTTTGACAATTCCTTACATAAGCATAATATATACTTTATGCGTAGTAAGTATATGAGTAGTATAAGTAGTGCTCAAAAAATTTAAACGCTTAAAAAAATATTGGTCTTTTGACGATACTTAAAAGATGTTCTAGAGCTTGATGCTTAATGGTGCATAGCACATTGTGCGCTTGGTACGTGTTGTTCTTGCATGTAATTACGCGGCCCACAAAACTAGAAGAAAAAAATAAGCGACAGCACCAATGAGCATGTAATCATGCAGCCCACAAAACCAGAAACAAAAAAAAGTGACAACAACAAAGATTTTACTCAGGTTTCGACCTTTTTTCTATATATTCACATAATTTGGCTTGGTGCAGAAATTTAAATAAGCAATTTTATTTTCTAAAATGTTGGGCCACAAAGATATCTCTGATTAGGAGGCTGGTAGGCACTTACATAGAGATGGAGCTAGACACTTTCGTGGACAACCTCCTATCCCATTCCACCAATGTCAACAGGCTGGAGAGTTTCTTGGCAATCTTGTCAAGTCTAAAGAATTCAAACTCTTTGAAGTTGTGCTGGTGCACTGATTTTGAGGAAGCTACTATAGCTCCTTTTCTGGATCTGTGAGAGAGAGAGAGAGAGAGAGAGAGAGAGAGAGAGAGAGAGAGAGAGAGAGAGAGAGAGAGAGAGAGAGAGAGAGAGAGAGAGAGAGAGAGAGAGAGAGAGAGAGAGAGAGAGACCATCTCAAACTTGTTGACCAATGCACAAAAATCTTGAAACTATCTGAAAAAGAAAATGTTAATCAGAATGGCTTTGATTAACTAATTATGGATCCTAATTCAAGAAACAATACCAATTCTTGAATATATTCGACATAAACTGGAGCATTATGATTTAAAAATTTGTATTGCGGACTTAATCACATTTACCAAAAAGATTCTGGACAAAACTGAATCTCGACAATTGAAAGCTACATGCTCGGCAGAGAAATCCAAAGTCGGAGCACCCAGCCCCTCGCTATGCCTCCTGCTGTGCCCCCACCCCTGCTGTCGAGTTGGATCTGGTGGGCAGATCGGAATGAACTTCACACGAGCAGCTCATCATGGTCAGGGAAAGGGCTGCCCACCGTCGGGCTAACTAGGAGGTAGCTCGTGCTAACCAGAGGCAGAGCGAGAGCGACAGAACAATGCACCTGACGAGGGCGAGGAGTCTGTGTAGGATCCGTAGAAATGTTTAGAATGGATAGGATTCAGCCATATGTGGCTGCTGTTGCTATGTAGTTTTCGGCATAAGATGAGACAACATTTAGTATTTAACACAGTGTAAAAACAGCCCCACCGTATGTGGCGGATACATATTGTTATTTTGATACCACTGTTGAATTAATGTTCAATGTGTTTTTTGTGCAACGCATGCCTGGTGTATTGCAGTATAATATGTGTGTTATGAAATGATATAAAGGGGGTTGTATTTATGTGTCTTGCATCTGCTATCAATCTCTGCAGTTGAAACTAATTGAAAATATGCACATACCATTTGAAATAAAATTGAAAACAGAGCATCACAATTACAAATTGAAAAATACACAATGTGCAATGAATAAAGTATGTCCCAACACTGGATATAATATGGAAAATCGTCTGAATAAAGTGTTCAAACCATCTGGCCGCCAAACAATGGAACATGATATCAAACTGCTAAAAATAAAATTATAGAGCTACAATCAATGCTCTGGCTCTAACTCAGATGAATGCTCCGGAGACAACTCAGGGCCCCGAGCTGACTCTCGCACTGATATCTATGCATGTCTAGAACTAGCATGGGCTGTTATCCGAGGAGGAGGACTCATCATCCTCATCCTCCCAATCTGCTTCCGCATCAGCCCCCAACCAAGCCAAACCGACTAACCTGCTGCTCCTGCTCGGGCTGTGGAGAGTCCATGAGAAAGTCGTAAACTGGGGGAGTGCGAGCAACAGTAGGTGGTGGTGG